>BSBM01000052.1:4837500-4957500 GCA_027924585.1 Larix kaempferi | reverse complement strand
TAAGAAAATTCATCAATTGGCATGGTCTTGTTCCTTGGTGAACCGACTATCTAGCCATGGAGTCAGATTGTAAGAAAATGTTTATAACAAAATCATTGTAACCTAATGTTTGTAACAAAATGTTAGCATCTAGATATTCCAAAACACCCTATGAACACCAACAATTGGGGTTAATGTTGATGTGTTGGCTCTCTTCATGTATATGGATAGGGGATTATATATTCACTACCTAGATTATAGACTTTTACTCCTTTTTGTTAACATGGATATTTGATTGCAATAATGTTATATGAGATGCATGTTTAAAAAAATTGAGTTCATTAGAACAATCAATATTCAATACGAGCCATTTATTAGAATCTCCATGTAGAGAAGACTTATTAAAAGGGCATAGCTCCAAGGAAGAAGACAAATTTTATATAGATTGAGGTAAGTTGCTTAGTAAAAAAAATGTGGAGATCATGTTTATCTAGGTTAGGATGATTTTTGAGAAACACATGTTGAGGAGGAAGACTAAACATCAAAGAGGGAATGCTTTGAAAGTAGTGAGCATGGTATTTTCAAAATTAAAATGTTGGCCACACACAAAAATTTGGAGTATGAAAGTTTGAGAAATATTACAATGATTTAGAGAAGTTATTTGTAAATTTATTGTTGAGATAAAGCTTTTGGAACTCACTCGATGCAATGAGAGCTAAGTGGACTACTCAATATCATAATAAATTTGTCATCCTGAATAATACTAATGGGATATTGGTCATGCCTTAATGACATACTCTATGAAAATAATTCAAAAAATGTTATCTCAACTTTATAAGGTTCAAATTCTTAAAGAGAGATACTCACATGGTTTTGTGGTAATGCCTTGATTATAAATTATATGTAATTGTAGTAGACACTTGGACACCTATTGGAAGTAGTGCACATTCAAGACTAGACTAGGAAAATGGCAGGCATTTTACAAAGGTCACTTAGGCAGTTTTAGCAATAATTTTTCGAATTCAACACATCATCTGAGGATTGAATCTAGAAACCAATAAAGTACCTTGGGCATGCATGCCTCAATGGTGGGCTACCTCGCTTTCAACATGAGTTCGCATCATTGGCTCTTGATTGAAATATTCCATCGATTGTTCGACCTCAACTCATTGATTCGAATTCAATGGTATGTAGTGTGATACCTTGGGAATCATTGAGATCACAGGTGATCTCCCTCACACTTTTTAACAGTATACATCAATGACTGGTAATCAAGTGGTTTCTACCATGTTCGACTCCAAGACATTGTAATGACATGGTTAGATTCGTATCATTGCGGGTTCGGCTTGAAGACCGTGGGTTAAGTCATAAATCTCACCCGAGTTGCGTTGGAGATTGTTTTGAGTCCTATTACACGGATCCACTTTGTATTGTTCAGGGTTTTGTTATCGTCTCATCATGGATCTACAATTGTGTCCAATAGCCATGATTCTGTTCAGTCGGTCTCTACGTCCATGGATCTGCATTGTATTGGTCGACACCCATGTTATGAGTCATGTGAGACTTGTATCTCAGTGTAGGTTGTGCTGCAGTAGTTTCTTCCATCCAACAAGTCCTTGTCGTCAATCCTTCACATTACAAAGAATTTCACCTGTCTTATTTTACCAGCTTCATGCTTTGGGGGGAATTCTGTTACAAAAACATTTCATCATCATGAGTCATGGGTCAACTCAGTGCCTTAATCCCTGAAGTTTCCTTGGCTAAAACATCCTAAGCAAGTTGTTGCCTTTACATCCCACCATTTCTAGTAGTGTTGGCCCATCCTACTTCCCAGCAAGAGGCACTAGACTAATGTTGGCGCATGATGCACACTGACAGTGTGCTGGCTCTTCTTTCCCTCATGCAAGCTGCGACAACCCTTCCTGGTGCTTCTTGTCTTCATGCAGAGTGCGCTAGGGTTGGTTAATGTGGATAACAAGGACCTTCGAGCGAATTCTCGAAGCAGGGTGACATGGAGGCTCTATCCCTAATTGGTAGGAAGGTTGGTGTTAGCACCATTTTTGGGCTAAGCTTGAGCCCAACACCAAGAAATTTACATGTCAGAATTATACACCTGCCATATAAACACTCAAGTCAAGTTAGTAAGCAAACAAAATTTCACAAAGATAAAGGCTGGGTCTAAATGGTTTTTGATGTGAAGCAATGGTGTTAACTTTCGGATAAAATCAACCGCCAGATCTGGAGAAGAAAGCAATTTACGGTCCCAATAAAGTTCACAATTTTAACCTGCAATGAGAAACCGAATTCCAAAATCAGCGAAGTTTACGTGCACATGGGTAAGTCGAATTTTATGAAAATGATTGTTTTAGTCATCATTTTCAAGCAATTGTTTCCACCAAACCAAGATGAATTTTGAGAAACCGAGAGAGGTTTTTCTTCAGCTCGGGCACATCTACAATAACCTCTCTCAGTTTTGTTGTTGCTGCAACATCCCTCCCAAAAATTTTGTAGATATTGGGGCCCCTCCTTTTATTATTTTAGAAAGTTTACTTAGGAGTTATCTTTCCCTAGAAGGTCTTTTATACTTAGTTTTTCTAGAGAAGTCATTCTTTTTTGAGTTTGTTGATCTTTTTCTTCTAAGTCAAAACTCAAGTTTTTTGCCCGCAACGGTGGAAGAACTCGTCTTTTTCACCCGCAACGGCGGAAGAACTCATGAAGTTCTGCCGCAACGGGCGCCTCTTTTATCAAGTCTCTTAACCTTGTAATTTTCGGGCAAAAACGCCGGGTCTATCTGAAACTTCAGCCAAACTCGGTGAGTCTTCCCGCAACGACGGACGAACTCAAGAAATCTCGCCGAAACGGGCCGAAGGTTTTCATTATTTTTTACTAAGGCACGAAGCCACTTTTTCGGGCAAACTTGGCAAGTTTTGCCGCAATGGTGGAAGAACTCAAAAAGTTTCGCCGCAATGTCAGAACAACTCCCAATCTCTTGCCGCGACGGGCGCATGTCTCTTATTAAATATCGAAGCCAATGACTGTCGGATTAACACGGTAAGTCTCTACGCAGCTTCGGGTGAACTTATAGAGCTCTGCCGCAATGGACGGGTGCTTTATCCAAAACGCAAAACCTTTCAATGTCGGGTGGAACTTAAGAGTTCTCGCCACAATAGCGAGCAAACTTAGCATCTTTCGTTGAAACAGTGGGTGGAACTTATGAGTTCTCGCCACAACGTAGGGTGAGCTTATCTTTTCCTTTCGATTTTGGTGGTTACACTTAAATTCCAAATGTGTTGTGGTGACCCCGCCATACACGCCTTTAACGTTGTTTTAAAGCCTCCACCAACCTATTGAATGCCCGCACGTGTTAGCTTTTATATAAGGGTTTTGGGGGGTTTTGTGTATTTTCATTGGTAGAATTTGTATGTTGTGGAAAACGTCATTTGAAGACTGTGTTAGATTGCTCCAGCTCAGCTTATTCACAGCCTAGTCGACCTTCGTGAGACCAGCGATCTTTTTCGATGTAGGTGGTTCTAACACTGTTTTTTGTTTTAACTTTTCAATTGCGTCAAGCCATTCTCAGTATCAATGTCACCGTATAAGCTGCATGGCTTGTGGACATTCTGTGTGTGTGGTTGTTTTGGGCCATTCCCATTCAAATAACTCATAGCCGTAGGAATTTTCGGCTTTCTTTGGTCCCTCCAAACTGTAAAAAATCAACCTTCCTAGGCAGCATTGACCCGTAACTTCACTCACGCTTTCGTCTGAGGAAATCCTGAACCTGGTCCCTTCTAAAACTCAGTTGGCATCCTCCCCCCCTTCGAAACCATTTATCCTGAAAGGGAGAAGTATAGTTCTGTTTAAACAAAATCTTGATTCCCGTCTTTATTTGACAGTGTTACATATTATTATGCTAATCCTATGTTTTAACACTCTTACGTCTTGCTTCATTCTATGTAATATTTTGCAATATTATGTCTATTCATGCGCAATTGCTTGACAGAGTTAAGCCACGATGCCGAAGGGTAGCAGAAAGAAAGCTAAGATGATTGAGCCGAAACAAGCAAAGCCAAGAGTTGAAACTCTGTTCGAGGACACCAAGTACATCACATGCGTCCCTCCTGAAGTCAAATGGGGAGATGTTTACCGTATGCTCAGAGACCAAGATATCCCAGGGGCACTCTTGGAGGACTCTTGGAGGAGCACATCTACCAAAATATCAGAAACTCTGGTATATCCAAAGCTTCCACACACCCTGAGCTCTTTCCTTGCTCAGAAGTGATTGGGTGGAACCTGGAGCATGCAAACCCGGAAACAAGAGTGTTGTATGATAGAAAAGGAGAGGCATTCACCTCGTTCCATCAAGCCTACATTGCAGCAGCTTACAAGTTACCATGTTCCCAACAGCCACTGAACGATGCATGGCTGGGGCAGATGGACAACTTTGAAATGGATAAGAAGCTGTTAATCACAAGAAATCAACTAAGGAAGAGAGACAGTGATGAGTATGAAGTTCAAAACCTAAGGGCCCCTTTTCAGATGATCGCCCTTATGTTAAGCAGAATTTTCGGCATAGATGATGGAACCGTTTATAGGATACAATGGGCCCCCATAATCCATTACGTGGCATTTAAGGGAACTATCTTTGATTGGGAAACTATCCTCTCAGATAGTTTGTCATCTGCCGTAGCCGCAACCAAAGAATGACTGGCCCTAAATAAGTTAGAATTTTACATGTCTTCATATCTCATTGATTGCATTTTGGCAAAGCTCCCTTTCCCTAAGCTAGGTTGCATTTGGGATCAGTCCAACACCCCAGTATATACTGCTTATAAGATACTGTGGGCTCAAAATTACAAAATGCACTACAAACTCATCTGTGAAGAATTCATCATGCCTTTGTATGAACAAATATTTAATGAAGAACCTAACTGCTTATCGGAAAATGCCATGGAAGTTATGGAAAATTATGGCGATTTCTACTTTTCAGAAGAATGCACTTATATCAGAATGTATTGAGGCTCCAAGCACCATATGTCTTGCCCAGATATGCTACCGATTACGTAGTCCTGAAAGAAGCATTCAGACAAGTTTTCCTTGATGGAGTTGGTGGATTTTTGAATAAGTTGAAGAAGGCTTCTTTTCCTCCTTTTCCTTTCTATGTGGGAGCCTATAAGTTCTCAGGGGTTTCATCAGCCGAGGAGTTCATTCAAGATCTAAGGGGTTTTCACTTCGGGGAAGCAATCTTTCATAGAAATGACAGGCGGAACAAAGTTGCAGAACATTGTAGAGAGTTGTACGTTCACTTTGATTATGCCCATTACTATGATAACAATGAAGAAGTATTCAGGGGAATCAGTAACATGACTGAATTGAAAATTTGTCGTCACAAGGGTGGAGCTAGCTCTAGCTCTACCACAGTCCAAGAAGCCAAAATGCAGAAAGAAAAGGAAGCAGTAGAAGCTCTAGCCAATGAAGAGCAGAGACTGAAGGAGGAATCATATAGAATCCAGAAAGAAGTTGCTGATAAGTTGCGAAAGGAGCAGGAAGAAGCTCTTAAGCTTCAGGAGGTAGAAACTCTTAGGTTGCAAGAAGAAGAATCCCAGAGGCTTCGATATCAAGAGTTAGAAGAGGCAAGAGTGCAGCAAGGTGCTAAAGAGTAGGAAGAAAGGGAGGCGGTTGAAAATCAACTAAGGGCTGAAGAGGAAAAAAGACAGCTTAAAGCCGAGGAAGAAAATAAATCCAATCAAGACGCACAAGCTGATGGTTCTAACACCCAGGATATGGATGTAGACTCATCCCAAGTGGTCCAGACCCCACCTGCGGAAGAGAATATCCCTATAGAAAATCTTCCACTGATCCCTTTCACCCCATCAAAGGATCATACTGTGTCCAAATGGGACAGATTTGTGTACAACAAGAACACGAAGTCCATTGTTTTGAAGTCAGAGACAAGGTTAAAGAGACCTTTTGAGCCGGACATCATCGCCCGACGGGAAACTACTGTTATGCAGAACACGAATAAGGCCCCTATGGCTATGGCATCTGCTACTGTAGCAGCAGCAAAAGCAAGCGAAGACGTAATCAAAATGGTAAATGAGTTTGAGTCAACCAAGAAAAGGGCTCGTAGGCTGCAGCACACCATGGCTAATGAGCAATAATATAGAGACCTCATGGTGAATAAATATAATCGCCTTTTGGCTGACCATAAGGAGTTGTCAGATAAATATCAACACCTAGAGGAGGAAAAGGAACACCTGGCAGTCCAAATGATGGTACTTGAAGCAGAAAAGAACGATTCCAAAGATAAAGTTGTTCAGTTAGAAGAGGATAAGCATTTGATGGTCGAGCAGCTAGAACAATCAAACATCAAAGCAATGGATATGACTCCTTTTCACGAGCAATCATGTGACATGCTTAAGCAAATGCATGAGAAGCAAGAACTGCTTACTGAAGAGATTTGCAGGCTAAAGGCCATGCTGGACAGAATGAAGGAGATCAACTCTGAAGCTGTTAGGCTAAGAAACAAGCACACACGGGTAAAAGCGGATATTTTAAGACAGATGGAGTGGAGAGAAGAAAAAACAGATTTCCCCAAGCACCTCCCGTTCAAATCTGTAGTTGATTTTAAGGAAGATGTAACCTTCATGGAATTTTGTAGGAACTGCGATGTCAAATTAATCACTATGATCCAGGTGACAATGGGAAAATACAATAGTCTTTATCAAAAGATTCGAGAAGTTCATGTAAAGTGCAAGGTTGCATTTCCCCAGACTCTTGAAGAGTTCCCAAATAAAGAGCAGCGCCTGTCTGATTTGAAAGATGAGCTGAACATTTAGATGGAATATGTGAGGAGAATTGATGTGTTAACCACAGACGATCTCCATCAATGCATCATGCTCCCTTCAGTACACGCTTAAATGCTTCACGAAATCCACTAGATAGCAGTAACAGAAATACAATACATTGAGGCAAAGCTTGACAAACATATAACTTCTAAGAAAATCCTGCTCCCTTCACCTGCCAATGTTGTTATAAGAGACATTGGTGTTTGGTTCAGCTATATTGCAGAAGAGGATAAGAAGGAAGCATCAATGGCATCAATCGACAAAGGCACATCATCTGGAGTAGAGGCACAAGCTGAGACAGCAACGCCCCCTACGTTGGTAGCCTTATTTGAAACAAAGGCACCACCCGAAAGTTAACGTGGCAGCAATAATTTGATGAAGTTTTCTCTTTTCCACTGTTGAATCGTGAAGTATTGAGGACAACTGGCTCTTTTTGTCTTTTATGTAAAGAGGCCACGATTTTCTCTTTTTTGTAAAAAGGGATTTTAAAAGAAAATTAAAAGATTTAGGAATAGGGACAGGTGGCAGCCCTGGAGGCATTTTGTAAAGCTATATATAGTTGATTAGGAAATAGTACAAAGGATTTTTGGCAGGTGAAAGACATTTTCTGTCTTGTACGTGAACTATTTCTCTGCATGTATAAGGAATTCGATTTTGCCTAATGAAAGCCTAGGAGACTACATTTTTGCCTGAAATATGTGTTGAATGTTTGCTGGACTACTCTTGTATCATCCGTACACTACTGTGAGATCTTTCCTTACTGTTGTGAATTATTGATGTGTAATGAATGATTCTCCTATTTTCTGTGCAAAGATGTCTATCTCCTATTAAATGAATTAAAGCTATCTTTTATATTCTGCTGTGCATCTTTATGATTAAATAGCTATATGTCTGATCTTTAGATGTTTCTTTCAGTCTATTACTCATCTTTAAAGTTTGCTCCTTGTAAGGATAGATTAAATTTGCTTATACAGTCTTAGATTAGTTACCTGCATTTAGCTTAGGGCACTTGCATCTCATATTTAAAATAAAATACATAAACAGTAGATCGGGATGCAACCGGTACTAAGAATAAGAATCTTTAAATATTACAGTAGCCGAAACCGTTAACCAGATGGATCCCCATACCAAACGATGAACGATCTAATTGGGCTTGCTTACCGGGGAGAATCCCTTGCTGATTGATGCTACGATCTTCAAGGCATCAACAAGTTCTTATACAGATATCACGGTTTGGGAGAATTGAAGAGATATTCTCAGGCTATTTTTCCATAATTTCAGTTTATTGTCTGAGTCATCAACTTCAAAGGAAGATTCCGATGAGATGGAGGAGAATCTGAGAAAATGAAGACATGGGTTTTGTTGGGAACATGCCCAATTTCAAAAACCTCTCTTAGAATGTGCACAGCTGTCTCCATTTGAGATATACAACTGGGGATTTGAATCCTAGTTTTCAGCAGTCCGCATCCGGAAATGAAGAACTCGGTTGTAACAAATTCCTTGAAAGCAGGAAGTCTATTAGCCAGATGTCACTATATTTGTAACAAATTTATGTTTCTAGAGGCTAGGTTAGAATATCTCAAACTTGAAAGCTGAGGATAGCCTCTCCTATATATTCATATGTAATAGGCAGAGCTAAAGGTTTGATTTTCAGGGGATGGATTTTCAAGAGAATAGAGGCTCTTCATTACAAATGATTTTCATTTTCAGTATATGAATAAAATTGCAGAGATGGAATGCTGAGAGGTTTCCATGGCTGAGATTCTTGTGCCATCATTTTATTCAGTAAGTGATCTTCTATGTGACTGTTTTTCCCAGTTTAAGACTCCATTTGTGTTGCTTTTCATGTTTGAACAATAGTGTTGTGGACTAGAATTCATCTTGCATGCTCTAGGTTCATTGTTCAAGCATTTTCAAAACATGTTCTTCTAAAGTCTTGTAGAACTCACCTAAGCTAGGTGCTCTGCTTGATGGGTTGCCTTTCTTGTCCTCTAATCAACCTGCAAAAGCCCCAAGATTGAAGAAATGATGTCTACCTTGCCTTTGTCCATGATCCTTTCAAACCCCTACCTCTTGCAACTTAACTCAGATCTGATTGTTGACTCCAATGCCCAATGGTTTCTCTCATGATTGTCTTACCAAAACTTAAAAAAAAAAACAAATTTCCCTATCAGAAATCTGACCGTCTGAGTGTTTTGATTGAATATCTTGAGTAAGAAGGCTTTGTAACTAGTGAGAGATCCCTCTGTGATTGTATTAGGTCAGAAATTCAGTTTGAAGTGGTTTTTTGGTTGCCTTGAAGTGACATTTTTTCCCATAAACCTTAAGGGTCATTTTGAGTGCTAACATATTGGCGCCGCTGCCGGGGACGAAAGTTGTATTGTCCCTGGGCAGAACGACAAAGTTTCAGATCTGATTACTGATGGTGGACAACAGTCAGACATCAAGAAGGTTGTGTACCATTCACCTGGCGACTCCACTCATGGTTCAATCCAATTTGCAGGCTCCACTGGAGAACGAGCTCAGTTGTCTGAAACATGGAAGAATTGAGATCCAGGTATCAAAGTGTCAATTTCTTCAAAGAGGTCTCGTTCTTTTGCATTGAATGCCTTTTTATCTTTATGTGTACATATCGAGAGTTTTCTGTTTTCTCGGAAGTTCCCAAGCCATCATTAGAGAGAATTTGAGGTAAAAAAATGGCCTCCTAAGAGATGTATTAAAAAAGTATGAGATATATTAAAATATTATGAGTTAGGGGTTTTATGGGGTAGGTATATATAACAAGTCACCTCCTACACTATTTTCTATGCATAATATAAATAACCATGGTTGATTTACTTTTCAAAATTCATTAAAAATAAAATTAATAAAATAACTCTACATTGATGTGATTAAGATTCATTGTAAATTCCCAAAAATATATTGTTCTTTAGCATTTATTTGTCTTAAACTTGCAAATAAAATTAAATAATAAAAACCATTTTTAAGAGCTATTTTTTTAATTTATGTTGACTTTTTATATTTAGTATTTTTCTCATCAATTTAATATAATGTGATTTAATTGAAAATTTATTTACATATAAAATGTTAATAATATTATTATAATCCACATTGCATTCTTATTATTATTCTTTATTCATTAAATATATATTGGTAAATTAATATCAAAATGATAAACATTTTGGCGATATTTAGTTTATTGTAAATGAATGTTATAGTTATATCTCTCATAGAAAATAATATAAGACTTAATTTATTCTAAAATTTAGTAAAAATATATAATTTTTTTAACTATTAATATTATCTTTAGAACATTATTATTTTGTAAAACATGTTTCTTTAAAGCTTTGAAAATTGTGATGAAATTGATTTTTTTAGAAATATTATAATATGTTGTCATGTATTATTATTGAAATAAATTGGGCAATTTGTGTGTGTGTGTGTGTGTATTAGACAGTTATAGTTATAGATAACTGACATACATTTTTCGTATTAATATCATTTATGAATTTAATTTATTTTAAAAGTACAAGAGAATATATATATATATATATATATATATGAATTTAATTTATTTTAAAAGTACAAGGATATTATATATATATATATATATGCTTATAAATTAGTTTTGCATTATAATATTAAATAAAATGGAGTGAATATATAATTAAAAATTAAAAATATGAAAATGATAAAAATATTATTTTATGAAAAAATGTTAAAAGAATATATATATATATATATATATATATATATAATAAATTAGTATGGCATTATGATATTAAATAGAACGGAGTGAATATATAATTTAAAATTAAAAACATGAAAATGACAATATATTATTTTATAAAAAAAATGTGAAAGGGCTTTCTCTATGAATTATGAGTACTTTACTTGAAAATGACAATAATATTATTCTATGAGAAACGGTGAAAGGAAAAAAAAGTGTGAAAAGACATTCATTATGAGTACTTTACTTGAAAATGAAAATAATATTATTTTATGAAAACATGTTAAAGGACTTTCATTATGAACACTTTACTTTATGAATTAAAAGTACTTATACCACTACCTTGGTTAACTATGGGTTTTCATCCACCATAGAAAATTTGACAAATAAGCATTTCTAACTCATGCAATGCCTTCTCAACCATGGGGGATGATATCATCTACTAGAATGTGATTGGTTGATTTTTATAGTACATTTTCTTTGTTTTGAGACCCATTTTTTATTTTTATAGTACATTTTCTTTGTTTTGAGGCCCATTTATGTGTACATATCGAGAACTACCCTTGTATATCCTTCATTAGATCTTGTAAACATACCTTCTTCTTTTGTTCTTGAAGATAATTTGAGTCTTTTTTCTGAATCACATGAGATCCATGATCAGTCTTGCAAACCCCATGAGATTAAGGCTGATGACATTCCTCCTGTACATACTCCTTTACCTTCTAGGTATCAACAAAGATATACTCCTTTAAAGCTACCCCTTATTCTTCACGAATATCCTCCAAAATACTATAGATATCGCCTTGTTTTTTATGGAGAAGATGACAGTCTCACAGCTGAAAAAACGTCTTCAAGGTTTTGAGCATTTTTTGGACCTTTTTGAAATAGAGCACGATGATGTTTGTATGAGGGATTTTTCTCAATCGTTCCAAGGAGATGTTAAGGAATGGTTTAAGCACTTGCAACCTGAATCCATTGATACATAGGAAGAGTTTTCTGATGTCTTTTTGAAGTTTTGTGGTAAGAGAAGGTCATTGGACCAAGTTCTTTCAAAGTTTTATTCCATGAAAACACAAGAAGGTGAAACTATGTCTAGTTTTAACAGGAGGTTTGCAAGCTTTTATTATAACATGCCAAAGAAAATTCAGCCTCTAGAAAATGATGCTAAATTGTATTATGCATCCACCTTTCCTCCCAAATTGTCTTTTCTTCTTTTGAAGAGAAATTCAGTTACATTGCAACATATGTTTATTGATTCATTGACGGTTGAAGACAATCTTAAGATGTCTGGAAAAGTTTCAAACAGAGATAATGATAGCAAAATTGAACAAGAATTAGAATTTGAAGAGAGATACGAACAAAAAGAATTTGCTTCAAGCATTCCAATCCTTTTCATGGTGAACAGAGAGATGATCATCCCAGTGATGTACAGGAAGAGGGTAATGCTAACTTGTTTTATGTAGATTGCAATCAACCTCTTGAAAATTCTGTTATGGAAGGTTTTAAAGAAGATTTCAGTCCACCTATATATGATGAATGCGAGGATGAATACTGGGATAATGTACATAAACAACTAGCAGAAAATTTTGCAATTTCTGAGACAGTTATTGAAGAAAATTTGATTGAAATCCGTGACAAAAATTTTGAAAATAGAATGGATAGTGAGCATGCTGAAAGTGACTGTTTTCCTTTTTGTTATTCTTCATTTGAATTGCTGAGACAAAGACTTAGAGTTTTTAATCAAAGACATATATTTGAAGGAATGGAGAATTTCATAAACGTTTTTGAAATTGATGATGAAAAAGAAGAGCAATTGTGCAATCAGTCCCAACATTTTGAAAGAACAAAAGTTTGCAGTGAGGAAGTGAAGCACAAAAAAGAAAATCAAGGTTCTTTTACAAATTCAGAATTTTTGTGTCAAGAAGAATTTGTTCCGCTTGATTTTATTGAAGAAAATAATGATATTTTTGTTGAATTACATAAAGAGGATCGAGTTTTAAATTTTGAAATTTTGAATGAAGTTGTTGATGTCTCGATTGAAAATTATCATGAGTATTCCTTACATGGTTCTTTTAAAGATCAGTTTGACATTGTGCAAGAGGAGTTACATTTTGAGCATCCTAATCATGGAAAGCAAATAACAAATTTTTTTTAAGGATATCATGCTTTTTATGACCCAGTAGCTGAATACATGGATAGATTTTTCAGTCATAATGGTTGGTTATGTGCTTGCAGCAAAGGTCAAGACTCTTATCATACATTTTTTCCATTATGTTCTTATGTTCTGATTTTGATTGAGAATGATGAGGAAGATCAATCATTTGATCAGTTACTTGGCTGGCTTCATTGGGAGTCAGATTTTAGTTGATGGGGTGATTGTCCTCAATAAAGTAGAATAGGTAGGAGTGTGTGAATAGTCTCGGCATAGTGAGCATTTCTTTCAACAATTTTCAGTTTGTTTACAGTTTCAGTTTTAGTTTTAGTTGCAAGTTCAAATTTGCAATTCACAGTTGGTTTCAATATTCAGAGTATGGATGGGAGGCAGTTTACAGGTTACAAATTACTAAAGAGGATTTGTTTATATCAGTGGTTCAGTTGGTGGTTACATATCAGGGCAGTGTCAAGGCTTTGTGCGCTTGGTAATGCATGAAATTTTTCAGAGGTTTCAACAAGCAAAAAAGAGTAAAGGGACTTTGAGCAAAAGGAAAAAATGTTTTTATAATTGGCGAAAAAATTGATTCTATAAGCCAATGTTGGCTTCATATATTTGGGCCAAAGTTTTAATTTTTATGAAAACAAACCAAAATGATATTGGGCTAAGGACAAGCTCAACACCGAGAGCCTTTATGCCATTGTCCAAATCAAAGTGCAAGCAACCAACTACCAAGTCGAAGGGGGGCCGCCACACACACCATCAAAGTCCAAGCGCCAAGCTCACACAAAACTATTACTTTCCTTGTTTCTTGTTATAAATTGAAGGGTGTAGTGTATATAAATGGAAAGGGGACTCATTTCCCTTTGCATGTGGGATTATTCCCAAGAGTAAAAAATGAAAACGCAAAGCTTGGGACGCCAGTTGTTCCATTGCATGCATTTTTTTGTTAGGTGAAAATGCCGCACTTCCATTTGGAACGCCGGGTGCCTACTTGATTATGCTATGTTGCTATGCTGGTAAGTTAAAAGAGGGATTTTTCCATGGATTGATCAGGTTGCACCGACGCTGGATCCTCTTCTTAAATTTTATTTCCATGAAAAAGTTTGAAAAGCTGATGTTTCAACAATGCCAGAGATTTAGCAATCTGCCAAATTGGTCGTTGAGAAGGGACTGGCTAATGGACGGGATCAAAACTATATTAAACAATTGTTAGATTATATCATACCTGCATTGGTTAAGGTTTTGCATAAGGAACTTGAAACTAAAATATGTTAAAGTGTGTTGGATGGATTGAATGAATGCATACAAATACCAGATGTCTTGATTGATCAAAGCCAAGTAAAGTCTATAGTGGATGAACTTAAACAAGTTATTATAGCAAGTGCAACTACAAAGAAGGAGTGGAGAGAATGGACGACGACAAAAGATTTTGATGCAGAGGAAAGGGAAATACTTCAAGAGGAGAATGAACATGAAGAAGAAGTTTCTGATCAAGTTGGTGAATGCATAGGAACTCTCATTAAGACATTCAAGTCCACATTATTACCATTATTTGATGACCTCTCATCTTACATAACACTTACGTTGGGGAAAGATAAAGCAACAAAAGAGAGACGAATTGTAGTATGCATTTTTTATGATGTAGTTGAACAATGTCGAATGAATGCGTATTTGATGTTTTCAAGCACAAGCATTCAACAGGGTCATCGTGCTTCAGTTCAAGCACATGCTTAGAAACAGTCTTAAATCTGGATGCGTATAGCATATAACATTCTTTTGTTTGCAAGCATTTCTATACAATATGGAGGCTTTCCTGAAATATGTTCCGCAGAGAATTGAAGAGGGATGCTTTCATTACCTCACTTTCCTTTACTCCCTTGAAAAAAATTGGGAAGTTGGTCGATGTTTTGCTAGACAGATATGGATTGCGGTGGCCAGATGCGAGGAGAACGCTCAGAGGAGTTAAGCTTCTTAGGCTGCTCACCCATGGGAGCATATCTGTTTTGGAGGGCATCGCGACCCCTGTTGTCGGGGCTAATTTCAACAATGTTTATCTGATTTGGGACCTTATGAGCACCGACTTCCACCGGATTATCAAACTTTTTCAGGTCTTGATCGAGGATCGTCGCAAGTACTCCCTCTATCAGTTGCTGCGAGACCTAGAATATCTGCATTCTGTCAAATGTTGTGTAGGGATTTGAAGGCTAGGCTTGTAGCAAGCCTTTGAAATTAAAGACTCGTGATGTATGGCTAAGATGCAAAAATGGGAGAATCAACTGTTAGATATGGATAAGAAAACAATCTATGGTCAGTAGTCACTTTGTAGATTGAGCTTGTAAGGGCAAATGAACTTTTCAAAATCTGTGAAAAGTGGGTAGGGGCATCACGTTTCAACGTCCACGATCTGGGCGTGAAATGGATCTATGGTGGTGATCCACTTCGCCGAAATAACATGCACTGGAAAACCTAATTTCCAAATCTGTGAAGCTGAGTAGAGATCATGCCTTGGACGGTCAAGATGAAGACTCTATGCAGCAAGAGAAAAAACCCTAATTGTTGTTTCCTTCATTTTGTAGAGTATTATTCATGGATTAAACCATGAAAACACCCACCACGAATTGATCGGAATCCTCCATCTTATAATCTACTTCATGGGGCCATTGAAGAGTGTAGAGATAATGTAGCATTGTTTCCTTCACTTGCTATTTATTCGAGGTTATCTGAGCTAGCTAGTGTTGCAGCTAGTCGCATTCTTAATCTGCATGGAGTGAAATTGCACAGAGTGTTTGAGTGGAGCCGCGACCAACTTGAGCACGTGGAGAATCCTACTGGTGCATGAATATTTCTCCCTTAGAGTTGCGAGTTGTGATCTCCTCCAATTGGCAACTGCACCTATAAGCAGTTGCGCCCACATCAATTGAAGAGCTATGACCTCCTATGACCTAGTGATTATCGTTGCTGCATATGGAGCTGCCAACATGGAGCACAGCTGAAGCCTGAGGCTGTCGTGACCAAGGGGATGGTGCATTGAGAAAATGATTCCTCTCTATCTAAAGAAAATTGCTTTTGCACATGGTTTGGTCAAGGATAATGTTTTATTTTAATTTTTGAATGACTATGGTGCAACATAATGAAGGGATCCGAGGGTTGTTTGCACGCTTCCATGTGCACTTCAAGTTACTCCTCAAATGACATGGCGACCATAGTGGATGTATAGGAGAGGTCATCAACGACTAGTCAACAAGTAACAGCTCGATTTTCTACTTCATATTCTTCATTGAGAAGCTACATGTTCCATTATTCTTTGGGCTATGAGTTAGGATACATGGTATCTTGCCACACTTCTTCTTCTGTACCGGCGAGATACAAACCGTTATATCCATGTGCCAGAGCATGATATTTAGTCTTCATCCATTATTTCCCATTCTAGTCTCTACATTCCCTCAAACTACCTCCTACAATGCAATATCAGTCTCCCATGATTCAAAAGAGGAGGGGGACTTATGAACATCTCAGACTTCAAGGAGATAGTTGCGTATGGCAGGAAGAAATCCCAGGTAAATGTCAACGCTCAAATATTGATAGTGCACAATCGTCATTTATGTGTTTCAAACAAAGTATCAGATATCAATTATTTCCCATTCTAGTCCCTACTTTCCCTAAAACTACCTCCTACAATGCAATATCATTCTCCCAAGATTCAAAAGAGGAGGGGGACTTATGAACATCTCAGACTTCAAGGAGATAGTTGTGTATGGCAGGAAGAAATCCTAGGTAAATGTCAACACTCAATTATTGACAGTGCACAATCCTCATTTATGTGTTTCAAACAAAGTATCATATATCAATTGTAGCAGCAGAGCATGTTTGTTTTTAATGAAAGGGACTGCTTTAGTTACAGTTTGAGTTCAGTTGCAGAATTGGAAAAGGTTACAGGTCACAGGTCACAAGTTAGTTTACAGGTTTAAGTTTGAAGTTGTGAGCAGCCCAATGGACATGCACTGGTCTACGAAGTTCTTTGCTACCTCGTAGGGAGGATAGCATCCCCAATTGGAGCCAGTTGTTAGCACCATTTTTTGGATAAGCTCGAGCCCAACACCAAGAACTTTACATGTCAAAATTATACACCTTCCATATTAACATTCAAGTCAAGTTAGTAAGCAAACAAAATTTCGCAAAGATAAAGGATGGGTCTACATGGTTTTTGATGTGAAGCAATGGTGTTAACTTCGGGGTAAAATCAGCCGCCATATCTGGAGAAGAAATCAATCTACGGTCCCAATAAAGTTCAAAATTTCAACCTGCAAGGAGAAACCGAATTCCAAAATCAGCGAAGTTTACATGCCCGTGGGTAAGTCGAATTTTATGAAAATGACTATTTTAGTCATCATTTTCAAGCAATTGTTTATGCCAAACCAAGAATTTTGAGAAACTGAGAGAGGTTTTTTTTCAACACGGGCCCATCTACAACAACCTCTCTCAATGTTTACACAGGTATCAGGGTCTGGGAGAATCAAAGAGATCTTCACAGGCTATTTTTCCAAAATTTTAGTTTACTGTCTGAGTCATCAACTTCAAAGGAAGATTCCAATGAGCCGGATGAGAATCTAAGAAAATGAAGACATGGGTTTTGTTGGGAACATGCCCAGTTACAAAAATCTCTCTTAGAATTTACACAATTTTCACCATTTGAGATATACAACTGGGGCTTTGAAGCCTAGTTTTCAGCAGTTCGCATCCGGAAATGAAGAACTCGATTGTAACAAATTCCTTAAAAGCAGGAAGTCTGTTAGCCATATGTCATTATATGTAACAACTATCTATTTCTAGAGGCTAGGTTAGAATATTTCGAACTTGAAAGCTGAGGATAGGCTCTCCTATATATTCATATGTAATAGGCAGAGCTAAAGGTTCGATTTTCAGGGGAGGGATTTTCAAGCGCAGAGAGGCTCTTCATTGTAAATGATTTTCATTTTCAGTATATGAATAAAATTGCAGAGATGGAATGCTGAGAGGTTTCCATGGCTAGTATTCTTGTGCCATCATTTTCTTCAGTAAGTGATCTTCTATGTGACTGTTTTTCCCAGTTTAACACTCCATTTTGTGTTGCTTTTCATGTTTGAACAGTAGTGTTGTGGACTAGAATTCATCTTGCATGCTCTAGGTTCATTGTTCAAGCATTTTCAAAACATTTTCTTCTAAAGTCTTGCAGAACTCACCTAAGCTAGGCGCTCTGCTTGATGGGTTGTCTTCCTTGTCCTCTAATAAACCTGCAAAAGCCTCAAGATTGAAGAAATGGTGTCTACCTCTCCTCTATCCATGATCCTTTCAAACCCCTACCTCTTGCAACTTAACTCAGATCTTATTGTTGACTCCATTTCCCAATGGTTTCTCTCATGATTTTCCTACCAAAACTTTAAAAAAAAAAAAATTGCCCTATCAGAAATCTGACCTTCTGAGTGTTTTGATTGAATATCTTGAGTAAGAAGGCTTTGTAACTAGTGAGAGATCCCTCTCTGATTGTATTAGATCATAAATACAGTCTGAAGTGTTTTTTTGGTTTCCTTGAAGTGACAATTTTTCCCACAACCTTAAGGTTAATTTTGAGTGCTAATAGCTGGTATTCGGCCCATAACCTAATGGGAAGATCCCTTAGACCTCTCCCCCTAATCCTCAACTTACTCTATCCATCTAGCCTTATAAATAAGACCTCTCTCTCCATTGAGAAGGGAGGAAGGACTATATCACTTTCGTGTTGGTGGAATTACCATAGGTGATCCTTACACATCCTTTGGGAGGCATGCATCATACCTTTGGAGGCTTGGCTTGTATTGTTGTATAGAAGTTACGGCGTTAAGGATTAGGTTGTGACTATCCTATTTCTAATATGTATTTCCCATTTATTTACAGTAATATAAACTCTTCCCATAAATACTATTGTGTTGTTAATGATATTTAGATATTTCTTCCTTAATTGTTAGCTTGGATCAGTTCATATTCTATGTATGCTTTTACTGTTTGCTTGTTTCCATTTGTTCAATAGGGTTTTGCAGCTCAAGATCTGAAAGCATGGAGCTTGGAGCAACAAAGAGAAAAGGGTTTGTGAATCTGAGGTGATTTATTTACTTGTTCCTTGCATCTCTACTGATCTAGGAAAGTAGTTTATATTTTGTATTCATTTGTTCTAGATCCACTTGTGACTAGGGAGATCTGGCTTGATTCCGCTTGAGTAGATTGTCCATAAACATGGACTACACTGAGACTTTCTCTCCTGTAGCAAGAATGGATTCAGTAAGGGTTGTTTTGGCCATTGCATCTTTGAATGCACGGGAGTACATCACATGGATGTAAAGAGTGCCTTCTTGCATGGTGACTTAGAAGAAGAGATCGTGACATGAAAAATCTTGAAGGGTACACTGATGATCCTTCCTTGGTATGCAGACTGAGGAGATCACTGTATGGGCTCAAGAAATCCCCAAGGGCATGGTATGCAAAGATGGATTCCTTCTTATTTTCACAAAAGTTTGAAATATGCAAATTTGATTGCAATGTTTACATGCAACAAAAGGGAGGATGTCTATTGTTGATTGTTTTTTATGTGGATGACTTGCTCATCACCGGTGGATCTGCTACTAGGTTGAAGCACATCAAGTCTTCCTTGAATAAGTCATTCTCTATGACAGATATAGGACTATTAAAACAATTCATTGATCTTGAAGTAACTCAAAATGATTCAGGGATCATGATTTCACAGTCAAGGTATGCATTTGATTTACTGACAAAGTTTCATATGGTTGATTGCAAAGCCACATATTTTCCCTTACTATTTAACATTAGATTGGAAGAAGGTAGTTCCACTCCCTTGATTGATAGCACTCTTTACAGACAACTGATTGGTAGCTTGTTGTATTTGACAATTCAAGACTAGATCTATCATATATTGTTGGTGATGTGGCTAGGCACATCTAGGGGCCACATGAGCTACATTGGAATGTATCTAAGAGGATATTGCACTATGTGCAAGTTACGAGAGAGTTTGGTATTCATTATTCTGTTGGTGCTCACCTAGATCTGGTTGGTTTTAATGACTCAGACTGGGCTGGAGACAATACTGATAGGAATGTTGATGTATATGTAACTTCGGAATGTATTTCACATATATGTATATTGTATTCCTATAGAGATGGTATTATTCCTCTATAAGGAAGTGTCGTCATTTATATTGTAAGTGTCGTAACTTATACTTGATGGGTTATTAGACCACCTTATTTGGGGTCGGCCCTGTATAAGTCATGTGGGTCAAAGGGTTATTAGACCACCCTATTGGGGGTCGGCCATGTGGGTCAAAGGGTTATTAGACCACCCTATTGGGGGTCGGCCCACTCAGCATTATGTTATGTGGTTAAGTTCGAGCCTACATGAGTTAGGTAAAAAGGCAAGTCAAGTCAAGTATAAATAGAGTGCGGGAGGCACTCTATTTACTCACTCACTTCTCACACATGCACTCAAGGAGGAGTGGCGCACTTATGGAGGAGGAGGATCTGCTGCTAGGTTGTGTCTATCTCTTATGGTTGGTTGTATCATTGCTCTATCTATCTCTGAGGAAGTTATTGGGGTTTTTCACCTTTATGGTTTTCCCCAAGTAAATCTTTGTGTCTCTTGTGTGCTTGCATTATTGTCTCCATGATTGATATGCTGTAGATATGCTGTACATGTTGTTCTCTCAATTAAGATCCTAGATCATATTGAAGTAAATTCAAAAAATTTAACATGGTATCAGAGCTAGCCTGAAAGAAGGCATGATATGGCATGTATGACACTTGTTGCACTTACGATGCTAGGGCTTGATATAGCAAAAACCAGTCATCGTAGCACTTTCGCTATAAATCCGTTTTGGCAAATTTTTCGGATCTAAAATTGTTACAGGCTGAAGCTAAGATCTCCAGGTACCTTGTGTCCAAAGGACAACCTCTAATTCGTTGTACTTTGTGATTTATGATCTGTACAATATAGGGTTTCTGCCTCTTCCAGATCTGAGTAAAAATCAGGTGACCTTGGGAAAAAGGTCATAACTTGGGCTAGGAAGCTCCAAATGCAATTTCGTGAAAAGTGACAGGTAGTGAACAGACTGTACTATCTCAGAAAACTTTTTCAGATGCCGAAGTTGAACCAATGACACGTGGCACGCCGTACAAGTTCACTCTACTGTTTTATCCCATAAACAGGTCACGTTGCGACACTTGGCATAACTCTCTCTCAGAGAGTCCAATTGAGGTCAGACCTGTAAGGATGGAAAGATAACAGGCCGAGATATCTCAGAAAACTTTTTCAGAGGCCGAAGTTGAAACAGTGACACGTGGCACGCCGTACAAGTTCGCTCTTCTGTTTTATCCCAAAACAGGTCACGTTGCGACATTTGGCATAACTCTCTCTCAGAAAATCCAATTGAGGTCAGACCTATCAGGATGGAAAGCTAACAGGTCAGGCTATCTCAGGAAACTTTTTCAGACCCTGTGGATCAAAAATTTCGGAGTTACACCAGAAACAATCAGGTACATATTTCTGTCAAAACAGAATTATTTTTTGGTACCTTCATTCATGGCTTCCGGAATTTAGGGATTTGAAGAAAGTTGGAATTTTTGTAATCGAAGACCACGGATGAATGCTACTCATCAAAATAAAAATTTAGAGACCAAAATCAGAATTTTTGGTTGGGCAGAAGGCCGGGCTTGATCAGACCCTAGTTCGGGACTTTGATCAGGAAAGTGGAAAATTAGGGCTTCTGTAAAAATGGGAATTTTTGAAATCTGAGACCACGGCTGGAAGCTCCTCAGAAAAATAGAAGCTTAGAGCTTTGGATCAAACCTTTTGATTGGGAAAAAGAGTGGGATTCATCAAACCCCAGTTCAGGGTCACGTCCAGTGAATCCGGAAGTTTCAAAGGCAAAATTGAGGAGTGAAACTTTGCAGTTTTCAAATTATGAATATACCAATTTGATCAGCTCATCAAGGCGCATATTTCTATCCTTTCGGAAGTTTGAAATTCAAAGTTTGAATTTTTGGGGTTTCTCTGACAAACCCATATCCAGCTCCAGGTCCAGTTCTTGCACATCAAGTGGATTGGGTTAATCCTAGAAGAAAATGGATTGGTCACCTACATAGGTGAAGAAGTTCCTGTTTCAGAGGGAGATGAGGCTAAGGCCTTACATAAGAAGATTACAAGCGATCTCGACAGGTATGACTCATCGAGGTATGTTTTGATATTTGTCCATGATTAAGTTTATGGTATGTTTGTCTTCATGTTATTACAGTTAAGTACAATTTTGTTTTTAGATTTGTCGTATCACCTTAACAAAATTATGAATGCATGATAGAAGATATTCATTATTTAGGTTGTTGACACTTATGATTGTACTAATGCATTATGGTGTTGTATGAGGTTTATGTTGTCTACTAACATGAAAGGTACACCAAGAAAGACAAATCATGTTCCATTTCAAGAACATATGATCATGATGACATGAGGACAAAGATTCATCCATTGTCATGGATCTCATAAAAGATCCATTTACGAGGTATGTATAACTTGGTTTTATAATGGTTAACCTATGAGATATACAGGTTACTAGCACAAGTCATTGAAGAAGAACAAGAAGACATCATGTGAGTATGTTAGACATAATTATCTAGCATGCTAATCCAGGTATGTTTTTCCTATATCAAGTTAGAATCTCACCTTGTGATAAGATCCTTTATTTAAGTATACTTGGCATGATTGATTATGATTATTCATTGAAGTTAGTACTCATGGGTTTAGGCATATTATGATTTTTACTTTGATTGATGATATGACTAACCAGAAAAGTCCTATGGTCAAATAGGAATATAAGTAAAAGAATTATGTCTCTTATATTGATTGATTTGACTAACCAGAAGAATCATGAAGGTATAGCTTTGAATAATCACAGGTTTTATGCATATTATATATCTTATCTTGATTGATGATTCAATTAACCTGAAGAGTCATAGGTTTGAGTAATTATAGGTTTAGATATGTTATGTTTCTTATGATTCGACTAACCATAAGAATCCTGCATAAACCTTGAATAATAATGCTTACTATTTTTGTTTGAAATGATCATGACTATACATGCTTGAGATTATTGTGTTTTAATAGTATACTAATGAATGTATGTTTTTATATTAGACCTAGAGGATAACACAATGATGATACTAACAAGCATGCATAGGGATCGAGAATGTATATAAGTTCAAGGACAGGTAATCCAGGGAGCAAAGATCAAGAGGGAGTACACTTCAGTAGTTTCTGCAAGAATGCAGATATTCAGAGGGAGTTGACCATCTTTCTACATTCCACAACAGAAAGGTGTAGAAGAAGCTACTGCAAATTAGGACTCCAGCAGCTCCTACAAGAAAGCAAAGACTCAGAGGGAGTCCACCCAACGAACAAACAAAGATAAGTATTTTAATTTCTTGCATATGTGTTTGTTTAAATAAAACTGTTCAATAATGTATACACTGATGTTCCTAGAATTAGGTTGTGTATTATGCATATTAGAATAGTTGCATTGATGAACAGTATACTACTAATATACATGGGTAAGTGGCCTATGGCACTGTACAACATTCCATTGCTACTTATCTAGAATGAAACCTCTTTGCTGACATGTTGGGAGTTGTGCACACTCTTAACAATGTTCTGGTAGAGATAGGAAGGCATCTAGAAAGTTACGGGATATGGATAAATGTTGTATTGAAGCATTGGCTAAGATAATTGCATGACTGTATGACATATTTCTTTATGTGTAAGAATTTGTTCTGAAAACTATGAGATGTTTTCTAATCATGCAATTTAACTTTTTGTGTAGGAAAGATCGTATGCCATCTCCTACAAAAGAAGAACTACAACATTTGTTCAGCAATAAAGATATCTATTGAAGATATTGAAGTTCCCAGGATCTGGGATGAAGAAATGGAATGCCATGATCCGTCGATCATGAAGAATGATGTTTGGGATGTAATCCCAAGACCTGAAGGGAATTTTGTTATGACTTCCATATGGAACTATTAGATCAAGCATGTTGCAGATGGCAGCATAGAGAAATATAAAAGTGACGAAATGGATTCAAGACAGCTTTCTTGAATGGTGTAGTTGAAGAAGAAGTGTATGTGGAGCAGCCACTTGGTTCTGAGACACATGATAGGAAATCATATATGTGCAGAACTTGGTATGG
The DNA here is from genome assembly GCA_027924585.1 of Larix kaempferi. Lineage (NCBI taxonomy): Eukaryota > Viridiplantae > Streptophyta > Pinopsida > Pinales > Pinaceae > Larix > Larix kaempferi. Next base: position 4,933,537 of record BSBM01000052.1, on the reverse strand, counting down.
TGAAGATAGATTGATTGCCGACACGCAGCGGAAGCTTACTACCGAGTTCGAGATGAAGAACTTGGGGATGATGCACTATTTGTTTTTGGCATGGAGGTGTGGCAGAATGCAAAAGGAATCTTCCTTGGACAAGGGAAGTATGCAGTAGAGATCCTGAAGAGGTTCGGGATGATGGATTGCAAGGCCATGGCCACACCTATGGCATCGAATCTGAAGCTTCTATGTGATGCTTCATCTGAGCCGATTGATGTCTCTATGTATCGTCAGATGATTGGGTCCTTGATGTACCTGACGAACACGAGACCAGACATTTGCTTTGCTGTGAACACATTGAGCCAGTTTCTGACGGATCCGAGGAGTGTTCACCTGGTTGCTGTAAAGCATGTTCTGAGGTACCTGAAGGGTACAGTGGATTATGGGCTCAAGTATGAAGCAAATCAAAAGTTTAACCTACAGAGTTATGTTGATTCAGATTGGGCTGGCAGTGCTGCAGATAGGAAGAGCACATCTGGGTGCTGCTTCAGTATGGGATCAGGTGTGATCTCTTGGTTTAGCAGGAAGCAGTCCTGTGTAGCACTGAGTACAGCTGAGGCAGAGTAAGTTACATCCTGTTCAGCTAGTTGTGAGGCAGTATGGCTACGGAAGCTACTGTCTAAGTTATTTGATCTCCCATTGGATGCTACTGGTATCTTTTGTGATAACCAGAGTTGTGTGAAGCTGTCCGAGAACCCAGTGTTTCATGACAGGTCGAAACACATAGAGATCAAATATCACTATATCAGGGATATGGTGCAGAGAGGAGCTATGAAGCTCCTGTATGTTGCGACGGACGAGCAGATTGCAGATGTGCTGACGAAGCCACTAGCCAGTGTGAAGTTCGAGTACTTCAGAGAGAGGCTTGGCATGCTTCAGATCGAGGATACTTCGAGGAAGAAGTGATGGACACATTTGTTGAAGCCATTCCAAGCATGTTGGAAGGGGGATCCTACACATGGCTGTGGATGTAAGCGCTGGATGATGAGCATCAGGATGATGTTCTGGTTTCTGCTTGGATATGATCAGTTGGATCATTTATATGTATGTACGCATCATGTTGGATGCTGGATATGATCGGTTGGATCATGTGTATGTATTTATGCATCATGTTGGATGCTAATGGATACATTGTGTGGATCATGTATCTTTGTATGATCAGGTAGATCATGTATGTTGATAGATACATTGTGTGGATCATGTATCTTTGTATGATCAGGTAGATCATGTATGCTGATGGATACATTGTGTGGATCATGTATCTATGTATGTATCAGATGGATACTTGGTGTGCATCAGATGGATGCATTGTATGATCAGGATGATCGTGGATGACGAGCTTCTCCAGATGACATGCAGCAGGATGTTGCAGTGATGATGATCAGGATGATCATGTGTACATCAGGATGATGTTTGATGAGTATCAGATAATACTTTGTGGCCGTGGATCAGGTTGTGCAGGAAAGCATGTAATTTGTGCCGTGGGAGATTTGCAGATGGTCTTTCGAGGTTTTGCCTATGGCATGTAATTCGGTGCCCTGGGACATCTGGCAAATGCTCTTGCGAGGTTTTGCTTGGGAGGACATGTAATTTGTGCCCTGGGAGATTTCAGGTCGGAGTTGTGTACCCGTAACATCCTGAGATGCTCTTGCGAGGTTTTGTCCTATGGCATGTAATTTGCTCCTGGGAGATTTGGACAAGATGAAAAAGGCCTCAGATGCTTCAGCCAGGTTTTGCCATGACCACATGTAATTTGCTCCTGGGAGATCTGGACAGGATGAAAAAGGCCTCAGATGCTTCAGCCAGGTTTTGTGGTGAGATCACATGTAATGTGCTCCTGGGAGATCCGACAGGTAGAGCCGCGTGCTCGTAACAGCCTGGGATGCTTCAGCCAGGTTTTGTGATGGGTCACATGTAATGTGCTCCTGGGAGATCCTACAGGTAGAGCTGTGTGCTCGTAATAGCCTGGGATGCTGCAGCCAGGTTTTGTGACGCACGTAATAAGTCCTAAGGATTCCACAGTATGGCCAGTGATGATGAAGACCTGCAGGTGGTGGGCCTACATCCAGTATGAAAAAGGACTGGCTCTGTAGAACTTCCTATGACGAGTAGATTCAGAGATTGATTGAGATAGCAGCAGCAGTGACGATGATGACGATTATCCAGTAACGATGATCCAAAGAAGATGACTTGTGCTAGAAGAACTGTGCTGAGAAATACCTTCCTAGTTAAGAGGGAGTGTTGATGTATATGTAACTTCGGAATGTATTTCACATATATGTATATTGTATTCCTATAGAGATGGTATTATTCCTCTATAAGGAAGTGTCGTCATTTATATTGTAAGTGTCGTAACTTATACTTGATGGGTTATTAGACCACCTTGTTTGGGGTCGGCCCTGTATAAGTCATGTGGGTCAAAGGGTTATTAGACCACCCTATTGGGGGTCGGCCATGTGGGTCAAAGGGTTATTAGACCACCCTATTGGGGGTTGGCCCACTCAGCATTATGTTATGTGGTTAAGTTCGAGCCTACATGAGTTAGGTAAAAAGGCAAGTCAATTCAAGTATAAATAGAGTGCGGGAGGAACTCTATTTACTCACTCACTTCTCACACATGCACTCAAGGAGGAGTGGCGCACTTATGGAGGAGGAGGATCTGCTGCTAGGTTGTGTCTATCTCTTATGGTTGGTTGTATCATTGCTCTATCTATCTCTGAGGAAGTTATTGGGGTTTTTCACCTTTATGGTTTTCCCCAAGTAAATCTTTGTGTCTCTTGTGTGCTTGCATTATTGTCTCCATGATTGATATGCTGTAGATATGCTGTACATGTTGTTCTCTCAGTTAAGATCCTAGATCATATTGAAGTAAATTCAGAAAATTTAACAAGGAAATCTACTTCAGGGTATGTATTCATGCTGGGATCAGGACCAATCTGCTGGTCAAGCAAGAAGCATGCCACACTCACACTTTCTTCAGCAAAGGCAGAGTACATAGAGGCTGTGAATGCAGCTATCGAGGTAGTTTGGTTGCATGGGATCTTGACAAAGTTTGGAATTTTCACTTCTCCTTTAGTAGACACATTTTGTGATAAACAAAGTTCCATCAGGATCTCCAGTGACTAAGTTCAGAAGCAAAGGACCAAACATATTTAGGTTCACATGCACTACATCAGGGAGCTAGTGCACAACAAGACCATCTCACTACATTATTGTCCTATAGAGGATATTATTGCATACATATTCACTAGGTTTTTCACTCATAAGAGATTTCTTTATCTCATATCTCTACTTGGTGTGAAAGTTGTTTGAGCTTCCTGCTATCCTATTTTGAGGGTGTGTTTTCCCATGAGGTTTTCCTCATTTCCTTGGTTCATGGAAAGTTATTTTATTTTAATCATTTATTTGATTGTATGGGTGACCTTTGGTCTTAGTAACCAGGGCTCAGGATGCACAAGTTTGGATTAAGGTGGGGTGTTAGCATAATTAATACTCCATCCTTGTCCTACCTAGCATTATTTATTTTTTCCTAATAGTTGATGATGTCATTTTCCCCCTAGTGGTGTGCAGATGTCATCTAGGATCCATAAACCACCTAATTCACCCTACATGCATCATTTTAGGACCACTCAAGTTAGTTCCCTATATTTTAGGAGCCAACTCAATGTTCTAGTTCAGTCCACCAGAGTTAGCTGACTCTTGCGGGGGTTTATGCTCCGATTGCCACTGATTGTGGCCTCATGCACCCTTTTCTGAGTGATTTGCATGAAAAAATCACTAATGTGTCCCCCTTGGTCATTTAACTGATTGTGTTTTCAATTAACTCAGTTTACGTTCAGTTGAGTTGAGTTTGGGTCTTCCAGAGCACTTGAGTGGTGACAATTCCTATGCTAGAAGACTGAGACTTGAATTCTCCCAAGTGTTTCGAATTCTCTCCATTGTAACATCATTGTTGACTATACTGATTATTGGATCATGTGACATTATTTTGTTCATATCTGAGTTCTAATTCATGTTCAATTGTCGCTATTTTTTACTACAATTTTCATTGTAACTCAATTTCTCTGCTCATTCTTTCTCTATGAAGTATACTCAACTCCATGATCTGCTGTGATTTAGAATTTCATAGCTTCAACGCCATAACCAATTTTGAGCATCATATTCCAAATCTGGGGTGAGTTTGAGCACAAATTTGTGCATATTGTAACTTCAAATGGGGTGTTATTTGAGGTGTCATTGCTTTCAGATTCATAGATTAAAAATTATGGCTCAGAAATAATGTACATAACACTGATTAGTAAGTATATATATCGAGGAATAATTCCTTGTGTGAGGTCTAAAATATGATGATATAGATTATATTTTGAAGGACAATTTTCTGAAGTTTATTTGGCAGATTGCACTAAGGTTTTAGGACTGTTGTTTACAAACATGCCAATTATTTGATGAATCCTACGAACTTTTCACCATTAAAAGTAGGTTTTGTAAAATAGTCTGGAGCATAAAGAAGCAACAACCATTACCTACAACCATAACTTGTCAATGTAAGTTGACTTTAAAAGGTCTTTCTGAGGACATTGAATCACTATTGAGAGGTGTTTCACGGAACCAAAAGATGGATTTTACGAATGTTTCAAATGTAGACCTTGTCATAATTTTGGGCTTCTAGATACATCACACAACAAAAATTCATTTATGCAAAGGAAAAAAATCAATGAGTGAAGTATGTGACCTTTGACCAAATGATTTGAAGATTTGGAAAAGGAAGTGACAGGTCCAAATAAACTTGAAGTTGTTGAAGATGTAAATCAATAGAAATTTGCAACAGTAGATTATGTTTCAAATTCACCATTTGGAAGAGATCGATGCACAAATGAATTTCTAGAAGAAGAATCCAACTTGTAGTACAAAATTACAGAAGGTTCAAAGAATGTCAAGGTCAACATTATTCCCCCTTGAGGTTAGGATGTTTTGAGAACCATATAGGATGAGAAGACAAGATTCCTAGTAAAATGGGTGGGAAATATAGAAATCATTATTCACCTAGGAGAAAATGCAAAACAAGAAAACTAGATTGGTAAATTCCTATTGTCACCTACCTAGATTTGAAAAAACATTTTATGTTTGTGGAAAAACATTACCTTATAAATTATTGTAAGGTTTTATGTTATTGACCAACGTTGGTCAAGGATGATTGTAATTGAATATTATTATTATTTAATAAATTAAAATAGGAGACACTCATCCAAAGGGGACTGTTGAAGAGTGTTCACTAACCCACTAAGAGGAATGAAACTGTTGTAGAAGGCAATTGACAAATGGCAGGATCTGCGCTCACTTACTAGCTATTGCAGGGGGCAACTTCCCTAAAAAAGTGGTCATGTTCCCCAAGGATGGTAGAACTGAGAAGGTGGCTCATTAATTGTTAAACTGACCCTTAAGACCTAGGCAATATTATATATAGCCATCGAATTTGAGCAGGCAGCTCACACATTCTCAAGAGGAGACACAATCTTTCCTTGTGGTTGCTGGAAACAAATTTTGTTGAGCACACAAGAGATTCGATGAGGGGATTGCTAACTAATGAGTTGCAGAGTAAGGTTGTTCAATGTTGCCGAGTGCAAAGAGTGTTTTAGGCAAGTCTTCATGATTGTTGAGTTTCCAAGAGGTTGCCATAATATTCTACACAAATCCTTTGTCCTGGTGGTTCAGTGAACATGCTCGGGGGTCCTAAAGCAAGTAAGACTTGGATGCTTTCAGGAGATGGTTGGAAGGAACAATCTTCTTTAGGTGTTTGTCACTCCTACATTCCTGAACATGTTCTATATTGTTTTAGTTTATTTATTTCTAACCTACTGTTTTTTATTTCTGAAGATCTCATTTATATGCTAGTTGTATTTTCTAACTTAGACATTAGATTCATTATCATACATAATTGATAAATGTTTTCTGATTAGAAGATTGAATGAATTGATGAGTAATATAAAATGATGATTACAAATTTCTTCCTATATTTTTCCTTTTACTTTCGTGATGTACTCCAGGACAGGAAGATGTTTAATTAACCTAGATTAAAAATTATCTATAGATTTTAAAAAGAAGAATATTCTATATAATATGTGAGATATAGAATTCATTATAGAATGTTGTTCTCATTAGTAAATGTATATTTGATGTAAATACTATTTATTTATAAATAGTTGATATTGAAAACTAAGTAGTAAACTCCATACTTAAATCATCATAGGTTTTACATAGTAAAAATAATTATAAACTCTAGTTAGGTAAACATTGCGAATATGCTATCATTTATACATAGGTAGATTATCTTATTCATAATTGAACAACATCCAATAAGAGGACTTGTATTATCGATTCATAAAGAAGTTGCAATCATATAAAAGCATTAAATTATTATTCTCCAACCCTATCGAGCTGTACGAGAACATCACAAAATAATAACCTACATTAAATTTTAAAAGAAATAAGTTACTGTTTACTTTAGAAAGCAAAGGGTAAATTTTATATAAACAAAGTATACAAGTGTATAATCCATTTATTCATAGGTCGACTTTCCATTCAAGATATCATTTCTCTTAAACAAACATAGTATACAGAGTAGAACATTGCAAGCATTACACAATAGAGATTATAACTTTAAGATTATCTTGGCACGATTTAATATCTCACAACAATCAACAGAATCACCAATTTAATACGCACAGAAGTATTATTAAAATCCCAATCTAATATTGGTATAAATATTTCATCACAATCATAGAAATATGACAAGTAAAGGGAATAGTTCGGTGTCGAACCCTGTAACTAAAAATAGTATCACTATATATTAAAATCTTTACAGAAAGTGTAAACTCTGAAGTAAGAAATCGAGACATACACATAGTCAAACTTAACCATTGAAGAATGCACCACAACTATCCAAGTAAGAGACTGGACTCATTACGATTTCATCTCTAAATGATGCATCTTGATATAATAATATTATTGTATCTGTTCAATTCGAGAATCGATTGAGCTCACCCATCGCATTCTTTATATATATATATATATATATATATAACAATCAAGTTTACATAATATACAAGAATTCCAGTCTGGGCGTATAGAAATTAGGTTTCGTAAGCCCTAAAGTATTCATATATAAACCATAGAATCGTAAATGGAGCACAATACATCATTAAAATAATAACAAGAAAAATCAAGTCAAGGGTTCAAGAGTCGTGAGAGTCTCCCCAAGAAATATTTTAAGTTATAAACAAACTACGAGCAAAAGGTTTACAATTCTTCATACGTTAGGGTTTAAGGTTTTAACCCTGCTACAATCCATTCATATAAATTTATAAACAAAATACTAACGTGGATAAGCCAAACATTTACGAGTTCGCTAAAATTTTTCACATGCCCAAGAAACAATAGTCTCGACATTAATTCACAGACAAAGACTTTGGTCAAATTCAATACGAAAGTAAATATAGTATTTAATTTAAATTGCAAACAGTTTAGAACCAAAACCTTCTTACGGTAGGGTTCAGGGTCGAACCCGGTGGAATAAACTCAATATCATTTTAAAAACATAAAGCTAGCTTTGGCCATTTAAAAATAATATTATAAACAAGAATCGAGACTGTAAGTCTGTGTCATTTCATTAAAAAAAATTACAACGCAGTGTTACTACTCAGGGATACCTGAGGGTTCCCAAAATGTTAAACAGTTGGCCAAAACCCAATGTTGGATTTTAAGCCATAGCAACTTTACACTAGCATTGCTGCCCTAAGTGGTTGAATGGCTCCCTTAGACAAACAAGCAAACACTGGATGTGGCCAATGCAAACAAGTAACCCAAAAAATCGTTGACAAAGGTGCCATTTGGAAAAGACCCGAAGCTTACTGTGGTTCTTCCAACCACTGGTGTTTGTTCTTTTCCTCAAAATCCATCTCTGAGGGTACAGGTCACGAGCAGGTAAGGTGAACCCTGCCCCTGCCAACACATTATGATAATGGTTAAATGATGAACCCTGTAACATAAGTAAGAAGACTCATAAACTATAAATCGAATTAAAAACTTCTTTTAATGAACTTACCTTCGCAGGTTTCGATCTCAGGTTGAGATTCGAACAATATGCTCCAACGCACGACTCGGTTACCATAATAACCCACGACCTTAAGCATTCATTGTAAACTACCTCTGCGAGTGGTTCCCCATTAGCACAATGATAATGGCGGCCGAGAGAAGCTCATACCTCTACAACAGTACCTAAACAAACACCAAATGCAAAGACCAAACCCTCAAGCGTAGTGTTAGGGTTTTATTATACGTGGAAGGCCATAACTCTCAAATCATGTGGTCGCATTCAATGCATGACCTACCACCACTATCGTTTCTATATTTTAAACCATTACCTATAGTCCAAACCTGTAATTGCCATCGTGGTTTAATACTTAAGCGATGGTGCTAAGTTAACCACTTTTCCCTATAGTTTTGGATCAATTCTCTTGGACACCATTGAGACTTGGTTAAGGATCTCCTATCCTATCATAAGAATTGGACCAAGCTTGTATTTTACACAATATTATAACCTAGTCAAGAAGTGTTTAATACCTTGACCTTAATACCAACCAAACTCTGTTGAAAACCAGACCTATAACCTACTCAATTTCATCGAGAAGCATTAGATTGAAAAGCTAAGTAAGCTTTGGGGCATTACCAAGGACCCCTTCAACAAAAGAAAGACGACACAACCAAAAGAACATTACATTCAGTGTTTAAGACGCATTAAATAAACGATGCAACCTATAGACAAATAAGTGTCATCTTCACAAGCTTAGTTATACAGTTAACTATTACTCCTTTTTACATGTCATGCGAGATAAGAAATAAATGTAAGCATTGCAGATTCACTTTTAACACAAAATTGTTCTCCATAGTTACGCATCATCGTATTAAACAAGGAAACATTTCATAATTGAATTATGAAACAATAAGAGTTAATCGCTCACGATTATTTTTCCGCACAATAAATCTTAGCAGTTACACTATAATAAAAAATTTAATTTTTGATGAATATTTGGAGGTGTTGCATGTGGTATTAGAGCGCAAGTTCAAAGACTAGGCTTGAATGTGGCTCAACTCGCGCATTCAAAAGAAAAACATAAAAACAAGTTACTGATTTTTGTTTTAAATTGTTTATGTACAAAACAATCAATATCTATATTTGCAGGAATGGAAGGACCATAGGAATCTGCTGAGGACGGATCTCATCTTAATGAACAAAATAATAATGAGCAGGAACATATTAACGAAGAAAATATATTCGTAGAATTAAATGATAATTCATCTGAATTACTTCAAACAATTAAAGATTTAAAAGCTAAAATAAAAATTGTTAAGGAAGAAAATATTTTGAAGGCACAGGAAGGACTGAATCAGATATTACTAGATAAATTTCATGACGGAAAAGATAAAAGGACAGAATTTAAATCTGAATATGGAACCATGTCTTATCAACATAGGGGTAAGAAGTTAAAACTCTATAATAATGAAAGTGATTTATCTTCTGAAGCTAATGTTAAAATGCATAGAAAAAAACATAGGTATTCCAATGACAGCAGTGATAGTGACTGCAGTCCTAAGAAGAGGAAGTACAAACCTTATGAAGAGATTTCAGGGGAATTCAAGAAGATAAAACCCCCAACGTTCAACAGTGAAATTGAAAAGGGAGAGGAAGCCGAAGCATGGCTGTCCGGAATGAAGAAATACTTTCAAATATACAATTATTCAGATAAGATGAAAGCTAAGATGGCCATTTATAATCTGATTGGGAAAGCAAATATATGGTGGCAAGATGTAAAAAGAGTAAAAGGAATAAAAGAAAAGAGTGTAACTTGGAGTGCTTTTAAAAAATATTTTAAGAAGAAATTTATGTCTGATCAGTACTTTGAAGAGAAAGCTAAAGAGTTCTATGATTTAAAACTAGACTCTATGAACATAAAAGAATTAAACAGTCGATTCTTAAGTTTATTAAGGTAAGGTATGTACCTTACATTGTTGATGAAAAGCCTAAAATACAAAGATTTCTGAGTTGTTTACCTTTTAATATCAAAGACAGAATTGAGTATGACAACCCTAAAACTCTTGAAGCCATGAGAAAGGAAAACTTTTGTTATGAACAGAACATAAAGAGAGAAAGCGTGCCTAGATGGAAGGTAAATAGGCCAAGTAATTTCGAACAGAGAAGGAAAATTTTTAAGTTTAACAAAAATGCTGGAAATAACAAGTGAAATTTTCCTAACAGAAATTTTCAAGGAACTAATTTTAAAAGCAATGCGCAGCAGAATTTTACAGGAGACATGTCTAATAATTATGCTAAGAATAATGAACGAAAAGAACCTATATAATGTTTTGAATGTCAAGGACCGCATTATGCAACAAACTATCCCAACAGGAAAAGAACTGTTAGCAACATTCATACAGTGCAAGAAGAGGCGACAGTTGGTGATTTAGCGATAGAAATGCCCAGGATCAATGCAACCTTGCAGAATCGACAAGATGATCATTAGACCTCAATGGTCGAAATAGAAGGCATGCTACAAGACATACCCATTTCTATTTTAATCGACCCAGACGCTAGTTTAAGTTATGTATCACCTAGCATAGTAGAAAGCTGAAAATTGCAAGTGGAAAAGTTTGATAAAGCTTGGTTAGCTCAGTTAGCTACAGGAACCAAAAGAAAGGTAGTTAATTTTTTTAAAGATTGTGAACTGCTTATGAATTAGTTTAAGACTCAAGTAAAATTGAATGTATTACCGTTAGGATCTTATGATGTTTTAATCGGTATGGATTGGCTGGAAAAGCATAGGGTCACTACTACATTTTTTTCCTTTAGGGGGGGTTGTCTTCCGCCTCCAAAAGTGACCTATGGGGGGGGTTTTGGAAAAACCGCCCCTAAAGGCACCGATGTTAAAAAATTTTCCCTTTAAGGGAGGTTTTTGATGAGATTGGAACTGCCCCCAAAAGTGACTTTTGGGGGCGGTTTTTGACCCCCCTCGTAGATGTCTATGGAGGCGGTTTTAAACCCCCCTCGTAGACCCCTTCATAGAGACCTACGGGGGCGGTTTTGAACCCCCTTCATAGAGATCTATGAGGGCGGTTGTGAACCCCTCTCATAATCCCCCTCATACAAACCTACAGGGGCGGTTTGGAACCCCTCTTGTAGAGGACTATAGAGGCGGTTTCAAACCCCCCTCGTAGAGGCCTATAGGGGCGGTTGTGAACCCCCCTCGTATAGTCCTATAGGGGCGGTTTGGAACCCCCCTTATAGAGGCCTATAGGGGAAGTTTAGAACCCCCCTCGTAGAGGCTTATAGGGGCGGTATTGAATCCCCCTCGTAGAGGCCTATAGAGGCAGTTTGAAACCCCCCTCATAGAGGCCTATAGGGGTGGTTTGGAACCCCCCTCGTAGATGCCTATAGAGGCAGTTTGGAACCCCCCTCGTAGAGGCCTACAGAGGCAGTTTGAAACCCCCCTTAAAATTTCTTATTACAAACGTTTGGGGGCGGTTACAAACCCCCCTCGTAGGTATCTACGAGGGAGATTCTAAACCCCCCTCGTTGTAACATGCAAGGGAAATTTCAAACCCCCTTCATGGTGACATATTAAGGCGGTTTAGAACCCCCCTCGTAGAAACATACAAAGACAGTTTGAAACCCCCTCTATAGCCATAATAAATCATAATAAAATACATTTTATTAAAAATACCAATATTGCAATATCAATAGGGCACGGAGGAATCGAACCACCAACCTCCTACTTGTAAGGTAGGCGCTCTTCCATTGAGCTAGAACCCTTTCAGAATTGGAGAGAGGAGCATATGAACACCCAGATTGCATCATTTGTAATTCTAAGAAAAGACAATAATATCCAAAGACAACCATGCTTAAGACAACAAAAATGTGAGTAGTCTTTGTTGTGCTATCTCAATCAAAGAAGAATATCCTCTCACAATCACATACACAAACCCTATATTTAGAGATGTTTAAGACAACCAAGGACATGAGAGACCGAGTTACCTAAGATAGGATGCCTCCCCTATAAGTTCAACAAAAATATCTAGCGGATCACTAGGAACATTTTTTTGTATATTTTGTGCAATTCTTTAGAAGCATCAACCATAGGGGACGTAACAATTTGAAAATGAGGACAACAATAACAAATCTACAACAGTCAATCACATATGTCTTCCATTAACTAGAAGAAGAAAAATACAATGCAATAGCTCAAATACCTATATGTATAATCATATGAATGATGAACCCCATCTCTCCTTTAGAAAATAGGATGCCTAGGGTTTACAATTAATTCCAACCATCCTTGTGGTGTTCCTAGGCTAGGCTAGGAAACCCTCACCCTAAATCTGCATAGTGCAATGTGACCAACCTATATGAGAGAATGTCTAGAGTAGAGCAGCCAACTAGAGAAGATTGTCTGCATGTATGCATCTTTTAGCATTGGGAAAATTGCCCCATCAAAATCTAGAAGAATCCTCTCTTGTTCATCTTGTCTAAAGTTAGAACAACTAACTAAATATTAAAACAAAAAACTTCTAATTCTAAAGTAGCATGCTAAATAAATACAAGCATGCATGTACCCTATAAAAATGTCTACGTGACTACACCCTTCTCATTAATGGGGCTTAAGTAACAACCATCATCATGGTTGCATACAGAAACCAAGAGAAATATCTGTTGAAGCATGTCGTTGCTAGAGGAAAATCAACAACTGAGCAAGAAGTAAAGCTAACAGTCACCACATCTTTCATCTCTCTTGCTTCACAGCTTGTGCTTTTCCAGCTATAGTGGGTTATGCAGCATGCCTAAATGTTGTTTTTGATATTCAAATTAGGCTCAAATGTTGTTTCCAGGGGTTGGCAATTGGGTTTGTTTGTTTTCTCTAGATATATCGATTCAATTCATGATTTTGAAATGCTTTTGTGTGTTGTGTTGGTATTGACTAACATCAACTCTATGCACTCAGAGAATTATACAAGAAGGATGCAAACTCTTAATCTTACTGCTTATTTGGTCAATTATGATGTCACAGGATGTTGGCCACTCAAGTTACGCAATGTTGGTTGTGACCCACAACAACCATGTCTAAGAAAACACCATAGTTGAGGTAATTTGACTTTTTGAATACTACCATCACTTCAAGCTTCAAGGAACTTTCTCTTAAAGAACAACAACAAATCCCACATGGAAAAATGACAAGTTCAATCCTTTTCTTGAAACTACCCAAGGATAATACTTGCTGGAATCTTCATCTATCTTTCACTCAAAACCTAGGGATCATACCTCACAAAACTCGGCAATGATTGGTAGACAGTGGAACAAACTTTAGAACTACGTGACTTCAAAATTTCATGAAATGTTTGCGAGTATGGAAAATCCTCTCTACTGATGAGAAAGCTCTAGATCTTGCATTTGCAACATTCCTCAGATCAAGATCAACAAAAATACTTCTATTTTCAGATGTTGATCCTTGTAAATAAAAAAATACACCCCAATAAAAACATTAAGGGGAGATGCTAATGCAAGGAATGAAGAAGACAGAGCAAGCTCATGCATTAATTCCAAAATGGTGAATCTAATATAATCAACGGTCTTAATAACCTCGGCGTTGCAATTTCGACAAGGACTGCGGTTCATCCACACAAGACTCAACTATCTTCAACTTCACCAGGTAACACAACATCTGTTTTTCCAATAATATGTTGTTCTAAAAGTGAACTCCACAATGACTATCAATTACTGCATCATAAGTAACACAGTCAAGGGTCAAGCCTTTCATTTCCATTGCTTTCAAAATTCCCTTAATTGCCCTTAATTGCAATGGAAGACACTTTGGTAAGTTGATCCTCGCAAACTTGTTGTTCCAATAATATGTTGTTCTAAAAGTGAACTCCACAATGACTATCAATTACTGCATCATAAGTAACACAGTCAAGGGTCAAGCCTTTCATTTCCATTGCTTTCAAAATTCCCTTAATTGCCCTTAATTGCGATGGAAGACACTTTGGTAAGTTGATCCTCGCAAACTTGCTTTCCTTCAGAAGAAGCCTTTGAAACTCCTTGAAGAGGAATCCATGTAATTGAAGATCATGGCTTGCCATCACAACAATTTTCTCATAGGCCTTTTTATGTTTCAATGGGAACATCTCTTCCAACATACTTGCCACCACCAGCTAATCAACATATTCCTCAATGTGTTGGTAATGCTGTCAAGATCACTCATCTAGAGACTTGTGAGGAATTGAAATTTGGTCCAAAAGGCACAAAGCTGGATTCACACACAGATATTAGGACTGTTAAATTAACTTTTGACACTAATACTTTGTCTGGAAAATATCCAACTTATAAACTTCCCCAATCAGGTCTGCATGTGGCAATCAACAGTCCTCACAAACTGAATTTCAACCCAGCAATACTAGCAGGATCATGTGGCAACTCAATTAATTTACATCAGCAGCCAAATACATCACTTTTAGTGGAAGAGGTATTATCATTAAGTGCTATTTCTGCAAGGTATGATCCTATACACACATCTTCAGGTCAAAATTTGTCAACCATGATCCTGAGACAATCTGGTGCAACATTGGATCTATCAAAACCTTCCACTCAGGATGAAGAAACTAGCGTCATTTCAGTGGATGTTCTGGAAATAAAGCTTGTTCAACATCATCTACCACTCCGAGAATTTATGGTTCGATTCCTTAAGCTATTTTTGTGGCTGTCATCGGAGACTCATTTTTTTTTTGGTTCACAATCCACCACTGTGATTGAACTGTATCATTGGCTGTAGCAGACATTAAACCTGCACATGCTTATCCTGTCTACACCAGTGTTTTACCTTATCTACATTAACCATCAATTCAAGTTGCAAATGTAACATTGCTGGGAATAACACCATGCCCAAAGATTTGTTCTATATGGTGAAGAATTTGGGGCATAAATGGATCAAAAGCTACCATTCCATCCTTAAGAAAAGTAGCCACCTAAACACACAGGTTGGAGGGATTCAAGCTGTCTGCCACAATATAACTGCACAGAGAATAAAATTGGGCAAGAGCCACCCTGATGATGATCTGTCAATCTAAAAGGGTCATTCCAACATGTTGGCAGAGGAGGTGGAAGATGAGAATAACATAACCCAAAAATTGAAACTTTTCTTACTTAAGCAACAAGAAGAAAAAGAGGATTTGGGACAAAAGCATGAACAGGTACTGTAGGATTTTCTAAATCAACAACTACAGAAGGTTTTTAATACGAAAATTTGAAGGAATGGTTTGCTTTCATCTTCTAATGATACCAAGCCAAGCCAAAATACTTCCTATGACCAAGTTTCCTTTTACCCAAATCCTCGTATTTTTATAGTCTACTAATGTTCATGGCTAGTACCATTCCTAAAAGCATGAAATAGACCTTTTTATTAAGTAAAGGATTTTAAATTATATATTTAAAAAGTATATATTATTATTTCTATTTATCGTTTTAATAAAAGCCTTTTAAACCATATACTACGTAAACCTTATCTTTATGGTTAAAAGGAAGTTTTGTGGTTAAAAGGAATTTTTAAAAGTAAATAAAAAAAATAAAGTTTTTGTCTTACTCATGCCAAACTCAAACTCCATACTGTAATCATCCTTCTTGTGTTTTGCAAAAGGTATTTTGGATTTGGAGCCCCACCATTACGTTACCATCCAACCATAATTTCCACATGAGCTACTCCTATAGCAAACCATCTAATACCAAGAATCAAAGGCCCTCAGTTGATCCCACAGGTCGATAGACTCTACTCTACGCATCGATGGTTGCATGAAAGAAGTTTTTAATATAAGGTATTATTTATTATACTTATGACTGCATGTGGGATATACATACAAATTCCAAAGGTCCACCAACGAAGATTGCTTAAGAATGAAAAGGCGAGCTTCCAAGTGACCACGTTTTGAGCAGAAGGGAACCTAGAGATAGTTCAGGTGGTCAAGCAAAATTTCCCAATGTCCAGCTTTGAGGAGACTAATTAAAATATTAATTAGCAATACATGAAAGTTCGAATGACAAATTCTTGAAGTCATCTAGCGGGAAAGTGTAAATGGAGACAACTATATATGAGCATAAGAGTGCCAAAAGAAGTGCTCGATCGCCCAACTAACAGAGGAATGAACATGAAGGGTTTCAGAGAATTTATATCTCAGCATTTTGTGTCTGTTTGAGGTTTTTTTGTTCTTCACGAATCTGCATTTGTGAAATGACTACTCTTTACTATCTAGAAACGCAGATAGTAGCTGAATCTGAGCCGACTAAATGACGCAATGATTGGGTATATGGGTAGAGTTAAAGCGCTGAGGAAGCTCCAGAATAAAATATAAAAAAAGCACCTGAAATCATTGAGATATTTGGAGCTTCCATTTGGTTCAATACTACACCTTTGGAATAATAATATCATTATTATTGGAATGGCGGATTCATCAACTCAAAAATACCATGTTTGAATTGATGAATTGAAAACAAATCTGCACGGAATCAATATTGGTTCGGCATTTTCTCAAATTCTTGGTATCTTCTAGGGCTGATGCTCAGCTTTGTGTATGAAGGAAGATTAAATTCATTACAATCCTGAAGGCAGAAATTAAAGAAAGGAGCATTTTCCCAATTACATATAATTTTTTTGATGCAAACAACAACATTGTTCCTTATGTTGAAGCTTATAGTGTTGACCCTTTGTAGATTAAAAAAATATTTTCTCGCATCAATTGTGTTATCAACTTTGACAGAGCATAAATTTAAAAATAATAGGTGGCAGAGGATCGACAGGGGTTGAGTATTTTAAAGAAAAAAGTTTGCAACTACAGATCCTTTGCATATTTTAAGGAAAAGCTTTGTTCGATCAACAACAATCCCGAGCAACCAGTGGTCAAAGGATTGTTTTCACATTCCAAAACATTAATTCCTAGTAAGCATTCTTGTTTCTAAGGGATCTAATTCATCGTAATATTTTGTTGAACAGAACACATGGAAATAGAAGATGGAAGACCAAGTGTCATACAGCCTCATCATCTCCGGATTCTCTACATTGATTTGAGATTAGCTCTATTTATAGTCTACTGTTTAAATTTCAATCGAAGAATCAGGTGATAGCCGATAGAAGCATTTCTCTATTTAAATTATGATTTAGCATGTAAAGAGGGGAGGGGGTTCAGCTGGAGACACTTGAAAGAGTTGTAGGGGGGTGGTCTTTTAGGAGAGGGTTATGAGATGGAAAGTGACACACTGGCGAGTCAACAATCTGGATACTCTTTCAATATTGGAGATAGCTTCTTAATATCTTAGCGTTGGGCTTCATTTTATTCTTCTCAGTTGTTTAAGAGAATACTTTTCTGTGTTGTTTTCTAGCCTACTTCAAATAGTTTTCCTAGGATTAATTGCTGACAGAGTATTGAAATTAGTTATTCATATATTTCTACTTATATCTGAGGCAAAGGAGTTTCACTCTATGAATTTTCTCATAATGTCATCATTGTTACATTATCTGCTTCCCAGACAACAAGCAACGATGACCAAACCAATGTTATTGGGAATGTTACACACAATGTTGGAGTCTTCTTTGTTGGCTTGAAAGGACTGTCACAAGGTTTATTGATGATATTTATGGAATTTATTTAAAAGTAGAGATATATGTTTTATTTGGAGGCATATCTTTAGCTTTCAAAGATAACATACCTCAGATGGAAGTGTCGAGTTTTTTCATGTTGATTTTATCCCCGCATCAATCCCAGATTTTCAAGCATTTGAAACTTTCAAGAAACAAGGTCAGCTGAAGAACAGAATACCTGGAAGAAGTGAATGGTAGTCCAGGATGGAATCACGTGCAGGATGGTTACTTTTCCTCCTCAGCTTTGCTGAATCCAAAATCCATGAAGGAATTTCATAGCTAGAGGCCACCATGTCATTAGCTATATTTCACAATAATGGAAAATCATCCTCAATGTATAAACTAATTGCCCCTCTAGCACGTCCATCCCTTCCACGACAACCTACAGAAATAAATTCAACCAAGAACTATCTTATTTTCTTGTTGCAACTTGATGATATTTAGAAAAGGTAAAGCAGACCCAAATCATATTTGAAAATACGAAACAAAAACATAATCAAGAATGACTAACATGGAAAATAATGAAGTAAAGAAAAGTATACAAATAAAGCTCCTTATTCACAAAAAAATCATCTTTCAAAGATGGGGAGAATACCTATACGATGTATACAGCCGACGATTCGGGAGAGTCATAATTGTTCACACAGTTTACAGCCTTGAAATCCATGCCACAATCTATGAAATCAGTTGCAATTAAACCCATGTTTTTCCCTCTTTCTCTACTGCACTTTCACGCTGCAGACTCCAAATACAAAGAAATCCATGAGATTCAATATTTTTAGCACAACAATTGAAGGAAAGTTGACAAAATTACAGGAAGCATGTCCATACATGTGCCTAGGTCATATCAACATGGATACTGCCTACTTTTATATCGTCAAAGGCAAGTTCCTTGTAAAGTTCCTTTGCTAGTTCCTTGCTTTGAACCATAGTAGCATAATTCGAGTATGAATACGGATACGAATACGATTCGATATGGAAAAAATACTTAATAAAAAAATCCAATACGGATCAAATACGGAAGTAGACTTATTATATATAATACTTTTAATCAAATATATAAACCAAATTAGCATAAATGTACGTTAAAAATCATTCATTTTTATAAGAAAGTAATAAATTGACTGTTATTTAGATTTTATAGTTATTAAATAATTAAAATTTGGTTTTTTAAAATTGGTTTTTAAAATTTACTTTTTTCATTAGTAAGAATGTATATTCATATCATATCTATATCGAATATTTGACGAATTCAAATTGCTCTGAATTTTAGTACTGGAAATGCCAATACGACCGAATTATGCTACTATGCTTTGAACAAATATTAAAGGCAGATCCAAATGCAGATAAGCCCGTTGATTCCCTGGTAGCATTTAAGTAAACATCCATGGTAGAGTCAAGGCCAAAGGCAGTCATTTCTTACCCAGGTGCTTTATATATTGACTGTAGGTGGTGCTTTCTGTAACAAATGAAATCTAAACGTAGCCGCAGTTCCAAGGCATTTTAATTTGTTTACATTAATGGCTAGGTCAGGGGAATGGCTGGCCTCATTAGTCTTGCTCGTCTTGCTGGTTGATCTTGCTTACTGGTACGACTGGTCTTGCTGGGACAGCTGGTCTTGCTGGTGGAAATTATCCTGCAACTGCTCCGGTAACTGTTGTTTCTCGGACTCCTTGTAGTGCTTGTGTTGCTTGTCCTTATGCTGGTGGTTATAATCCTGCTTGGAATGTTGCTCCTTAAACAACTTATTCAAACGCTGGGAATAATGCTCTGGGAACTGAGGAAGCTGGGGATGATGAGTGAGGTTTCAGACTCTGTAAATCAGAGATATTATCTCATTCAGTTAGAAATTCATTCCTTGCGTATGAAAATAACAACAAAAAATGGCTGCACAACGAAAAGGTAAATTCACTTCCAGTATATTCAATCCCCTATCAAATTGCCAAAACTGTCATATTGCATTAAAAACATAAAACACATTCATATTTTTTTATGATGTGATCCCTGGGTTCGATTGACTCTTTCACTCTAAGCAATCTCAATGACCAAGGACAGTCTACAAAATACCACTATGAGCATGTTAGATTGCCTTGCATCTGCATGCCCTAAACGAAAGATGGACTAGGACGTTGGCTCAATGGGCATACCCTGCAGACTAATTCGAGTTGGCGGTAAATCTAGTCTTGATGACATAAGTCCATAGGGTTTGAAATATAAAGCCCGACCTGTCATGCTGCCAAGCCCTATGCCGCATACTATTCTACAAATAGAGAGTTCTAAGAGGCACCAAGCAGCCACCACGACAGTAAGAAGATTAGGCCCTACGGTCATATATCTATCTCTTACAGTGTCAATTGGTTATAACTCCACAGAATTCGAACATGCGCCCTAGGTTTATCAATTTCCACACAATTCATTTGCGTTCCCAAAAACCAAAAAATCAAGGGGTGTTAGACAGCGTGCTTACGAGAGAAGTTGTGGACAGGACAGCCATGTTCCATAAAATCTTTGCTGTTAAATTTTGACCTGGAGATAGCAGAAATATATCGCAAATCCCCCGTTTTTCCTATTCTTTCATTGATCTACTAACCCGCGCGTACGAGGCCCTCAGATTCGGCGTTTGAAATTGACTATTTGCAGGTTGAATTTTCAGTTGCAGAACTCGAAATCAAAGTCCAAGATCTTGTAAAAATGGTTAGGAGGTGGTACCGAGCTCCAATGGGAAAGTGGATTCGGTGCCATGATGACTTTGTGGATCCAGATCGACCAAACCCTGGTTCCCTTGTTTGCAGATCGAAAGGACGGGAAGCAAAAAAGAATGGGAAGGAACCCCAACAAAAAAAGGTTGAGATTTAGCGATGACTATTTTTGACAAATTTGGTTGGATTTGGGATTGTTTCTAGATCGTTTCTAGTCATTTATTATTATTTTATGTTAGTTGCCAAAGTTCTTGTGGATGTGTTCGGCTCTCTCCCATATTGAGCTGCCAGTTTCACTACTGTATGAAAAAAAAAAATTATTTGTAGTTATATTAGTAGAAGAATGATTAGCTAATATAAGGTGGCCATTACTTGGTTTAATTATAGTTTATTGCTTGAATACTTGCTTTACAAATTAATTAAGTTGTTTGTGTTGTTTACTACATATTTTTTCCCAAAAAAAATCATATTTTTTACTCAAACATAATTAAAAGGAATGGCATAATATATAAAAATAGGATTTTGTAGATGTTGTGAGAAAATATAAGGTCCCCATACTCTAAAACAAATTATGAAGACCTTTCAACTATATTATTCTAGTAGTAATACCTTAACTTATGAAAATCAAGCATCTATGACATTACTCAATTCCAACATTTAGCAGTATCATTATTACATTCATTACTTCAACAATTTGTTGAATACATAAAGGAAGTAAGGAGACAAAGTGAATATGTTTTTAGTCATTCATCCTTTTTGTCACCAGTATGGAGTCACCAAAGACATGTAGTGTTATAGCATTCTTATCAATTGCCAATTTTAGGAGTGTCCTCAAAGCTACCATCTCCATATATTTATTTGTTTTTCTTCCCGAATTGGCTTTGAATATGATGTAATGTGCATCTGAAAGGAATAATACACCTTTATTCCACAAATTTGATCTTAGCCTTGCCACACTCTATCAAAGAAGCCTAATTCCTACTCTTTTCAATTAGAAGTTCACCAACATGTCTAGGAGTTCTTATTTTTTATTGCAACCTACATAAATTAAATAATGAAACAACCTGAGTAAATATTTAAAAATTTGGGACATGTCTATTCTCAAAAATCAAAGTGTTATGTGTGAGTCAAATACCCCACAAGACAAAAAATGGCACAAATATGAATTCTTTCAGGCCTTGCTTATGTAACCAAGGATGTAAGCATTGATTTGGCCTTGCTTCTTGCCAAATACTCTTCATATTTAACCATTGACTAACATCCTTCCAAATATAACGTGAGAATGGACACTATAAAAATAGGTGACTCACATGCCAACTATTTAAAAGTACAACTAGTGTCACCTCAATCAAGCCCTTCTTATCTTCTAATGTTCCTCGTAGCCATCAAAAACTCTTTTGAACACTTCTTTTCAATAGGGGTTTGATTGGAAAGCAAGCCGATTCTGCTAAGGGATTATCATTATAAAGCATCACTAGTGACCACCATGAAATATTCTCAATAAAAGAAATCCCTAATATCGGCTTTTGGTGTATTAAAATTAACACCAAGTAGTGATACTTCCAAGGTGGCCCGAGTCAAGATCAAGACCCGACAACATAGGAAGTTGAACTAGAACCAATATGAACAAAGGAAATTTACCTCCCAGAGTCGAAGGAAGGAGATCTAGTTCCGATTTTTTATTCTATACTAGAAGCATTGGTTTGACTTGTTTAATAAGGACCAGTTAGAGTCCCCATTGCAGAACTATATGATGCAATTTTAGACTTTACCCATTTCCTATGAAATACAAACATTGCATAAATTAAATGGGATGTTACCTGGATTTTACAACCATGGTTGGGGCGTGGATTTCAATTTTCCTATTGAAGAGAAACAAGGTCTAAGGCCGAAATTTCAAAAAACCCTAAATATATCTAACCATGTTGAAGATATGATAATTCACTGAGTAGTCTAAGCTTGAAATCTCAAAAAAAAAATCTATGTAACCATTTTGCTAGTTCTAGATCCGAGAGTGAGAAATAAAGACCCCTAAATCTAACCATTGGGTAAAAACCCTAAATAAAACCATTTTCTTCTAAATATTTAGCGGAAACATATCTCACGTGTAGTCTAATATTCCCTATGTAGGCCTTGTGTTATAATCTAGGCCTCCATGCATGGGCCATGAGCCCCAATCCATTTAGTATGGCCATGTACCTAAATTTATACCTTGGTCCATGGCCCAGGCCATAGAAATCGTCCTTAGTGTTACAAATATTTAAATAGATACCATATCTTGCTTATAGGCTAAATGTAAATGTTGTGGCCTAAAGCTATGTCTTTTGACCTTGGCCATTCCCTAAGTTACAAGAAATTTCCATGGTTAACTGAAATTCATAAAAAGAGGCATTATATCTTAATCACATGTCAGTATTCCCTTTATAGGGCCTTGTGGTGTCCTAAGGCTCCACACATAGCTCATGAGCCATAAGGAAAAATGTTTTGGCTCAACAACTTAACATTTCGCATCAAACCATGGATTAGCTACCGAGAGCCATACTTGGTGTATCAAACCTCAAAATGGCTGAAATATCTTACTCATTGGCTAAAGAGTCCCTATGTACTATGTAGGGGCTTTATGGTGGTCCAGGGAATCATACAAGACCCATGACCCCCTTACCCTTATATCTTATGTTTTGACTTGATAATAGGTTGTTTGGCCATACCATTTGTCCTTGAGGCTCATTGGCCATATGTGGGGCATCAAGCCACCATACATTGGCATATGAGAGGGATATGGTGCTCATTTAAATATTTGGGATGCTAAGTGTGGTTCTCATTTCCCAGGTCCAATGCCAAAAGACAAAGCCTTACACCAATGTTTTCCTCTATGGCTCATGGGAAATGTGTAGGGACTTAGTTATCACATAAGCCCTACATAGGGAATTTTTAACCTGCAAGAGGATTATGGTGGCCATATCAATATTTGTAACACTAAGGATGGTTATTATGAACCAAAATTTAAATTGAGGGTCTAATCCTTTACCAATTCCATATAGGGCTCATGGTCCACGACGGTCTTCTAGGCCACCACATAGAGCTTTTGTAAGGAATATTTAGCATACATGTGATATGTAATATGGTTACAAGGAGGTTATAGTGCATATCCTGCAACCATCGCATTCCATGAGACCACATTTCGTTCATGCATTTCGTCAAACAGTTGGCATGCATATGGAACAACATTGAACAACAAGCATTAGTTCAGTAAGATTGATGCCATTATCCACTTCTGGCTTAGTATCAATGTAACCTTTGTACTGAGTTGGAGGCAGGAAGGAAGAAGCTTCCAGCCCAATCGTGTTGTAGAGTATCTCCATGTCAGGAAGGAGGGAGTTCTCGGATCTCCTTGTCTCCTTTTCTTTCCACAGTTAACTTGCGGTCCTCCTTGGCCGCGATTTTGCATAGGACTGCATAGAAACGTTAAGGGGTTTAATACATTAGCAGGGATAATAAATTCATGATCTAATTCATAGAAATCCGTGTCGAGGAACTTGATCTGGAAGTCCAAAACTTTGAGGGTATACTGATTTGTGCAATACCTTGATTTTATCTCAAGCAATCTCTTCAAGTGATATGAAGACATATCCATTCAAAGAATTGTTTGGCCTTGAACGCAAGCATGCACAGATAGATCACCCTTGAGATCACCTTGAAAGGTATAGCAATTTCCATTTCACAAGAGAAGATTTGCAAATTCAAACCAACGATTTGCCTCTACAACACCTAGCGACGTTCTTAAGGATTGAAGGATCAATCTGAATAAAAAATCCATAGATTGTGTGAGAAAATATAGACTTGGCCATGGATCCAACTAGAAAGAGTCTTCCACAATCTACCCAAGAATCCATTCTAGAAAAGGGAGACGAGATCTCCAATTCCACTTGGGGTTTGAAAATCAAGGGTAAACAACAATAGAATAAGGAAAGCACTTTGATCTCCTCAAGCCATTGTCATGAAATTTTCACATTTTACCGCAAAAAATATTAGATTTTTCCCATCTTGGCATGTCTTTTATTTTGGTTTTGTTTTTTTGCGGGTAAGTTTATTAAGTTGCTCTAATAAAAGAACCATGGAAATATTGTTTTTTTAAAAGACAAATTTTAAGAAAACTTCCAAAAGCTTCATATCAAGAAGAGTCTGTTTCTTTTTCTTGGAATTAACTAATTTCCAAAGATTGTTTAGCTGACCCTAAAACAAAATCCTTGAATAGAGCCATCCATAACAAGGTCACCGTTGTATTTAGTGATGGGTGTCTCATTTCCCCATTTCCAATGCCTCCACTAAGTCAAATGGCCTTGCAATCCCAACTTAAGTATAAGATCATCTAGAATCAAGTCTTGAGATAAGATTGAGTGATTTGGGATTTCGAGTCGATTTCTAAAGGCCACAATCACACTTACAATCGATTGAATATGGACACAATCCAGATCACTATCGGAACAAGGGTTTCATATCCACTTTTGTGTTGTCAAGTTTAAGGACACATATTTTGAGTTGATACTTATGGCCAAGTGGGAATTCAAGGTCTATGATCTTGAGATTTAAGAAAATCAACTATAGATGGGCTACTTTAATAATGACACAACAAAAACCTTGCAGTCCATTCACTAAAATCTAAAAACACCAGTCCTATAAATGATGGAATTTACCTTCATGACTAGTTTGGCACTAACATCACAAAAACATTCATACATAGCTCAAAGACATAAATAAAATATTTCATAAAACAAATCCGACCTGATTATCCTCATAATCTTGTACCAATTCTTGTTCACTAAGGAAAGTGGGTGAATAGAACTAGGGTTGGATTGTAATGAGAAACCCTCCACCTATTAAAAGACATAGTGCAATGTCTCAAGAACCCACCATAGGCTAATCCCCAACCTCAACAAGAAAATGGATCCTTGTGGCATGTGGGATTGCGAAGAAAACATGTGAGTTCCTTCCAACTAAAACCTCGTACTTCCTATCCCCGCAATCTCGCAATCTGGCACCAATTTTTGCTTACCAAGGAAAGTGGGTGTATAGAACTAGAGTTGGATCAAAATGGGATTCGATTCAAAATATCATGAGAGTTTTGCCATGTTTTCCATTTTCCTTACGAACCAAATAAATCCAAGTAGAAGCGGAGAGGGAGAGAATGGTTGAACAAATAAATAACAAGGACAATAAGGATTGATGAACAACCCCCCACTTTTAAAATGACACAGTACAATGCTCTAGCCCACCATCAATTAAGTCAAGACCTCAACAAGAAAATGGAGACTTATTACCTATGGGATTGTGAAGAAAAAAGGTGAGGGCCTTCCAACTAAAACCTCTTACCACCCATTCTCGCAATCTAAGCACTAATCCCTATTCCATAAGGGGAATAGTAAAAAATAAGGAAAAGGAGTGACAAATTTGTAACATGAGATTATCACTTCAAGGCCAAAGGAATGGATACAACATAGAAACTTGTTGTTTGAGCAATCAAAGGCCACATCAATAAATTTCAAAGACTCACACAACCAAAGATGTTGTGCAAGTAAATATAATGCCCATACATAGCTTTACAACATGGGGAAATAATTATGTAAAGAAATTTTCGTGTTCCCACAATGGAGAATAAGTGTCACCCTAGACTACTAGGAATAACAACCCAGCATGGTTATTTGTCAATTTTCATTCTTCTAAGCTAATGTCTTACAATATGTTTGTTTAATCATGAATTCCACATATATTTGATAGTGACTATATTTGGTTCCACTAAGTTGAATCTTGTTTGACTAAGATGTGGCTTCTCTTTTGAGTTTGACAAGTGGACTTTTAATTTTTTACAAGTAAGAGGTTATGTCCATTCACTTACTTAGAACCAGAAAGTGCATTGTTTCAATAATTCTCCACACTATATGCTATGTGATGGTCTAGGGCAAGGTTCATGACCCCATAAGTAATTGGTACGAAATTAGGCCATAAATTTGAATCCAAAACCATGGTGTGGGCCAAGATATCTATTATTGGTGTTACAGGGCTTAAAATTACCAACATATCCCACTTGTAGATGAAATATTCACTCTATAGAGATTATGTGATGTCTCAAGGCCTTGTGCATCACTCGTGAGTCACAAAGGGAATTTCTACATCCTAAACATTTGTCTTTTGGACTTGAACCATGTCGTGGATTGTGAGAACCATACATGGTGTTCAGGACGTACCTTTCCCTTTCAAGGTTCTTCAATTCTACCATGCCAATTGAATGGATCCCATGGTTTGAGAGCTGGCCCCAGTGCTAGCATCTATGGTAATTCCAGTCCCATATCTGAATGTAGTTCGAGCACTTGGTATGAAGGATCCCCTGGTTTGAGAGCCGGCCCCAAAGTGCGATCGATGAAGGATACCAAGTGCTCATAGAACCAGTATGTCCAAATCGCACGAGATTGAACCAATTTCTTTAAAAAAATCACAAAATGGAGTGGAGGGAACCGGTATTCCAAATGGCGCAGGATTCCTAAACATGATTTTGATTTTGATTGCATTCCCATGATGAAAAAGTTAATTAGACATTTAGTACAAGGCTAGGCACATCACATATTAAAATACATTTATATGGATTCGCAAGAAAGATATTAAATTCAATAAATTATTAAATACATTGTTTAAGTAAATAATTATGATTCCACATTAGAACTGAGCGGAGCGATGGAGGATGCGTCCAGTACAAAATATTTTTGGGTCTCTTCAGGGTTTTTTTGGTGTTTTCTGGTGTTTTGGAAGTGCATGAAGACTTTATCCATTTAGTTGTGTATATGTGGAAGAATGGAGTATTTGTTAGACGTGGAATGGGAGGTAGAGACTTGAGTCACCCTTCACAAAAAGGGGAAAACAATGAGAAGAAAGGGTGATGGAATGAAAATTACTAGCATGTTGAAATTGGCAGGAAAATTTTCATTTTTGGTGTTACAGAACTAAAAATTACCAACATATCCCACTTGTAGTTGAAATTAGATTCACTCTTTAGAGATTATGTGATGTCACAAGGCCTTAATCATCAATCAAGAGAAACACAGGGAATTATTACATATAGGCTAGATATTCCTTATGTAGGTCATATGTAGTAGTCTAGGTTAACATGCATGGACCATCAACCCCATAGCAAATTAATATGGTATTAGGCCCTAAAATTAGTTTATAGGCCTTGGTATAGGCCACGAGAACCATCGTCAATGTTACAAATATTGAAATGGCCACAATATCTTGCTTGTAAGGTAAAGTAATTATGTGTAAGGCCCTACACATGGACCATGAATCATATAGTAAATTTATTAACCATGGACTATTATTTAGGTTATGAGAACCACTATTGGTTTACATAACCTATAAATATTAAACCATGGTTGGTTTATTGGTTTACATAACCATGGACAAACCAACAACAACAATGACATCGACGATGGTGACAATGATGATCATGACGATCTCACATGTAGGCTAGATATTCTTATGTGGTAATCTAGGTTAACGTGCATGGACCATCAACCCCATGGAAAATTAATATGGCATTAGACCCTAAATTTAGTTCACGTGCTATAGTCCAGGCCACGAGAACCATCCTTTGTGTTACAAATATTGAAATGGCCACCATAAATAATGCCACTAATTAGACACTGACCTAACACAACCAACCCATGTAAATGACTCATGCACTTGGCACACTTGATCCATGCAATGAATTCATGCACCTAGGAAGCTTCAACCTCTAACCCCCTCACCTCGTACCTAACCTTAACATCTATCCCCAGACCGAATAACATGATAAATTATAAACCATTTAACCACTAGTAACAACAAAACCAGAACCCCTTTCTCACTAACCCATTGATCCCTTAGGTGCCTTGCTTCTAATCCAAAAACTCCCCAAAGCCTACCACATTATGAAATTGTAGAAAACATCCCCTTAAGCCAGTGTCCCTCTAACCCTAACCCACTACCCCCTAACCCAATCACTAACATGCCTACTGCACCAAATCAACACACTAACATAATAAACTTTGACCTTGGGTTATTTATAACCAAGGTTTTAGATCAAAGACTTTGACATCAAGGTTTGAATTATCACTGTATGGGATTTTATCAAACCAAAATTAGTGCAAAACTAAACACAAGAACTTAGACTATAAACAAAGTATTCCCTATCTAGGGTATGTATGATGACTCAAGTCCCTATGCATGGCCCATGAGTCTCAAAATAATGTTTTATTGCCCATGAACCTACATTTTGTCCCTAGACCATAAAATGGGCTACTAGAACCATCCACAACATGAAAATACTAAAAGAAATGACAATGTGTTACTCAAAAGCTAAATATTCCTTGCATATGGCCTATGTGGTGGTACAAAGAAACGTCCATAGGTCACAAGACCTTGAGGTAACTACTAATCATTATAAACTATATTTTGATCTAACACCATGGACACCATGGATTAGGCTTCAAGAACCATCCATGATGTTGTAAATATTGAAATGGCCACCATACCCACTTGCAAGCTAAATATTCTTTGTGTAGGAATCATGTGGTGATTAGGGCCCTACACATGGCCCATTAGCCATAAAGGATAATGTTATGGCACACGAGTTTGTATTTTGACCATGGTTCATGGAAAGTTGGAGTGTGAGAACCATCTTTGATGTGAAAAACCTAGCATGACTGCCTTAATTGTAGAGCTCTAATGGGATATGGTGTTGAATGATGATGCACACCCTTCCTAACACTACAATAGCTTGTGTGTGCTTAGCTCCAATGTTTTGATGAGATGCATTGTTGAACCCATGTGACACACCTAAACCATGTACATAAATGAATTTTAGGGGGTTTTCAAAAAACTTCCTCGAAAATTTCAATTCGCATGAATTTTAAGGGGGTTTCAATAAACCGCCTCCAAAAGTTCAATTCTCATTTCTTGTAAGGGGGGTTTCACAAAACCGCCTCCAAACGTTCAATTATCATGACTTTTAAGGGGGGTTTTTAAACAACTGCCTCCAAATTTTTAATTTGCATGACTTTTAGGGGGGGAGTTCAACAGACTACCTCCAAAAGTTCAATTCTCATGACTTTTAAGGGAGGTTTCAAAATCCCGCCTCCAAAAGTTCAATTCTTATGACTTTTAAGGGAGGGTTCCAAATAACCACTTCCAAAAGTTGAATTCTCATGACTTTTAGGGGGGGGGGCTCCAACAAACCGCCTCCAAAAGCTCAATTCTCATGACTTTCAAGGGGGGTGCCAAAAAACCGCCTCCAAAGTTCAATTCTCATGAGTTTTAAGGGGGGTTCCAAAAAAACCGCCTCCAAAAGTTCAATTCTCATGACTTTTAGTGGGGGTTTTGACAAACCGGCCCGATAAGTTATGAGAATTGGGTTTTTAAGGGGGGTTTTCAAACAACCGCCTCCAAAAGTTCAATTCTCATGACTTTTATGGGGGGTTCCAAACAAACTGTCTCCCAAATTTCAATTCTCATGACTTTTAGAGGGGGTTTTGACAAACTGCCCCCAAAAGTTATGAGAATTGGGCTTTTAGGGGGGGTTTTCAATCAACTGCCTCCAAAAGTTCAATTCTCATGATTTTAAGGGGGGTTTCAAAAAAACCGCCTCCAAAAGTTCAATTCTCATGACTTTTAGGGGGGGGTTTGACAAACCGCCCCCAAAAGTTATGAGAATTGGGCTTTTAGGGGGGGTTTCCAAAAACTGCCCCCAAAAGTAAAATTTTAGGACTTTTGGGAGCAGATTTAAAAAAATCGCCCCCAAAAGTCGAATTTCCATGACTTTTAGGGGCGTTTTTAAAAGACCGCCTCCAAAGGTCTGAAAAAACTTTTAGGGGGGGTTTTACCAAGACCCTCGCAAGCCAAAACCGCCCCTAAATGGCTATTTTGTTGTAGTGGGTAGTCTTAAATTGTTTTGAAAAGACATTTACATGTTTGAATAATGAAGGAGAAACAGTTGTAGTAAAATGAGTGCCTAGAAAAGTTTCAGTTAGACAGATTTCTGCATTGCAAGTAAAAAGGGTTGTTCGTAAAGGATGTAAATTATTTACTGTAAATGTAATAAATGACAAACAAACAACTAAAGAAGATAAGCTAAAACTTGAAGACATACCAATCCTAAGAAACTTTTTAGATGTATCCTGGAAGAAATTCCAGGATTACCTCCGAAAAGAGGATTGGACTTCACAATTGAGTTAGTAGGTCTGGTGTAGTACCCAACTCAAAAGATCCTTACCGGATGAACATCCTAGAGGTTAACGAATTGAAATAACAGTTAAAGGAATTAATAGATAAAAACTACATAAGGCCAAGTGTGTCTCCTTGGGGATCACCGGTCATTTTCATTAAAAAGAAAGATGGTACCTTGCATTTATGCATAGATTACTGTCAGTTAAATAAAACGACGATTAAAAACAGATACATGTTGCCCCGCATAGATGATTTATTTGATCAAGTATGCGGAGCAACAATATTTTTGAAAATAGACTTGAGATCTGGATATCATCAAATCAGGATTAAAGATGAATATATCTTTAAAACTGCTTTTAGAACCCGTTATGAGCATTATGAATTTGTAGTTATGCCTTTTGGGCTGACTAACACTCCAACAGTTTTCATGTGTTTAATGAATAATGTATTACATAATTATTTGGATACATTTCTAGTGGTATCCATTGATGACATCTTAATTTATTCAAAGACTAAGGAAGAACATAATGAACACTTACGAATAATATTACAAGTTTTAAGAGAACATCAACTGTATGCTAAATTCAGTAAGTGTGAATTTTTCAAAGATAAAATACAGTATTTAGGTCATGTGATATCCAACGATGGAATCTGAGTTGAACCAGATAAAATAAGAGCAACTAATGAATGGCCTATCCCTAAATATGTAACAGATGATCATTCATGGGAATCACAGGGTACTATCGAAAATTTATAGAAGGATTCTCAAGAATCACAAATCCCATAACATCCTTGCAGAAAAAATGGAAAGAAATTTGTTTGGGATCAAAAGTGTGAAGAAAGTTTTAAAAGGTTAAAGGAACTATTAACAACTGCACCTATTTTGAAAGTTGCAAATCCAAACAAGGACTTCGTTGTATGCACTGATGCATGCAACGATGGCCTTGGTGGAGTCTTAACACAAGAAGGTCATGTAATAGCATATGAGTCAAGAAAGATGAAAATTCACAAAAAGAATTATGCTACATACGATTTAGATTTGGCTGTCGTGATATACGCTTTAAAGATGTGACGCCATCATCTAATCGGTAGAAAGTTTTTATTAATGACTGATAATAAAAGTTTAAAATATTTGTTGGATCAACCAAATCTGAACGCAAGGCAAGGTAGGTGGTTAGCTTTCCTTAGCAAATATGATTTCAAGATTAAACATATAAACCGAAAAGAGAATAAGGTGGTTGATGCCTTAAGCATAAATGAAAAATTAAACTTTATGGCAGCAATCAACACTTACCAAACAGATTTAGAAAATTAGTTTGAAGAAGGGGTAAAATTGGATAAGAATTATATGAAGTTACAAGAAAATGTTGCTGAAAATATATCTGAAAATTTAATAACAGATTATAGTTTGAATGAAAAAGGTCTAATGCTGTATAAAACAGTCTGTATGTACCAAATGTACCTGAAATTAAGTTGTTGATTTTAAATGAAATGCATAAAAGTCCTTATTCAAGACATCTTGATTACCAAAATATGATAACAATGTTAAGAAACGATTTCCTTTGGTCAAATATGAAGAATGAGGTGGCTGAATACATAGATAGGTGCATTGAATGTCAGCAAGTTAAAGCTGAGCATCAACACCCAGCTGGTTTATTACAGCCATTATCAATTCCAGATTGAAAGTGAGAAATTATCAGCATTGATGTTATAACTAGTTTGCCTAAAAATCAAAATCAGAATGATTCAATAATGGTAGTTGTGGATAAGCTTAGCAAGGTAGCTCATTTTAGACATGTTAAAACTACTTTTAAAGCTACCAATATTGTTGATGTGTTTATGAAGCAAGTTTTTCGTTTGCATGGAATTCCTAAGGTAATAATTTCTGATCAAGATTCTAAATTTACTGGAAATTTCTGGAAATCATTGTTTAAAGGTTTGGATACCAAGTTAAATTTCAACACATCTTTTCATTCGCAAACATATGGACAAACTGAAAGAGTAAATCAGATTTTAGAAGATATGTTAAGAATGTATGTTAGAGATCAACCAACTAAATGAGAAGAATATCTACACTTAGCTGAATTTGCTTATAATAATCACTATCAAGCTTCAATTAAACTTAGTCTTTTTGAAATTCTGTATGGTAGAAAGTGTAATACTCCCATCTCATGGAGTAATCCAGTTGACAGGTTGATGTTAGGACCTAAGTTATTGAAAGAGATGGAACTAACAGTGAAACAGGTACAAGGCAATCTGAAAATTGCACAAGACAGACAGAAAAGTCATGCAGATCTGAAAAGAACTTAGAAACATTATCAAGAGTTGGACCAATGGCTTACCAATTGGCTTTACCACCTAATCTGAAAATACATAATGTATTTCATATCTCTATTTTGAAAAAGTATGTTCATGATGCTACTCATGTAATTGATTGGAATGACATACAGGTGGAACCAAAAGGAGATTTTCAGGTGGAACCGGATTGTATCCTAGACAGGAGATAAATTTTACTCCAGAATCGCACCATTTGACAGGTAAAGGTGCAATGGAAGCACCTTAGTCCAGATGAAACAAGCTGGGAATTGGAGAGTCATATGCAGGCATCATATCCAATTCTGTTCCAGGAAGACTTTGATGAGGCTTAAGCAACATTGAGGACGATGTTGAACTTAAGAGGGAGTGTTTGTCACCTACCTAGATTTGAAAAAACATTTTATGTTTGTGGAAAAAACATTACCTTAAAACTTATTGTAAGGATTTATGTTATTGACCAAGGTTGGTCAAGGATGACTATAATTGAATATTATTATTATTTAATAAATTAAAATAGGAGACACTCATCCAAAGGGGACTGTTGAAGAGTGTTCCACTGACCCACTATGAGAAATGAAATTGTTGTAGAAGGCAATTGACAAATGGCAACATCTGCACTCACTTACTAGTTGTTGAAGGGGGAAACTTCCCTAAAAAAGTGGTCATGTTCCCCAAGGATGATGGAACTGAGCAAGAGGCTCATCAATTGTAAAACTAACCCTTAAGACCTAGGAAATCTTATATATAGCCATCGAATTTGAGCAGGCATCTCACACATTCTCAAGAGGAAACACAATATTTCCTTATGGTTGTTGGAAACAAATTTTGTTGAGCACACAAGAGATTCGATGAGGGGATTGCTAACTAATGAGTTGTAGAGTAAGGTTGTTCAATGCTGCTGAGTGCAGAAAGTGTTTTAGGCAAGTATTCATGATTGTTGAGTTTCCAAGAGGTTGCCATAAGCTTCTACGCAGATTCTTTGTCCTGGTGGTTCAGTGAACAGGCTTGGGGTCCTAAAGCAAGTAAGACTTGGCTGCTTTCAGGAGATGGTTGGGAGGAACAATCTTCTTTGGGTGTTTGTCACTCCTACATTCCTGAACAGGTTCTATATTGTTTTAGTTTATTTATTTCTAACCTACTATTTTTTTTATTTTTGAAGATCTCATTTATATGTTAGTTGTATTTTCTAACTTAGACATTAGATTCATTATCATACAAAATTGATAAATGTTTTCTAATTGGAAGATTGAATGAATTGATGAGTAATATAAAATGATGATTATGAATTTATTCTTGTATTTTTCCTTTCACTTCCATGATGTACTCTAGTGCAGGAAGATGTTTAATTAACCTAGATTAGAAATGATCTGTAGATTTTAAAAAGAAGAATATTCTGTATAATATGTCAGATATAGAATTCATTATAGAATGGTGTTCTCATTAGTAGATGTATATTTGATGTAAATACTATTTACTTAAAAACAATTGATATTGAAAACTAAGTAGTAAAGTCCATACTTAAATCATCATAGGTTTTACACAGTAAAAACAATTATAAACTCTAGAGAGGTAAACATTGTGAATATGCTATCATTTATACACAGGTAAATTATCCTATTCATAATTGAACAACATACAATAAGAGGACTTGTATTATCGATTCATAATGAAGTTACAATCATATAAACACATTATATTATTATTCTCCAACCCTACCGAGCTGTACAGGAACAACACAAAATAATAACCTACATTAAAGTTTAAAAGAAATAAGTTAGTGTTTACTTTAGAAAGCAAAGGGTAAATTTTATATAAACAAAGTATACAAGTGTATAATCCATTTATTCATAGGTCGACTTTCCATTCAAGATATCATTTCTCTTAAACAAACATAGTATACAGAGTAGAACATTGCAAGCATTACGCAATAGATATTATAACTTTAAGATTATCCTGGCACGATTTAATATCTCACAACAATCAACAAAATCACCAATTTAATACGCACATAAGTATTATTAAAACCCCAATCTAGTGTTGGCATAAATATTTCATCACAATCATAGAAATATGACAATTAAAGGGAATAGTTCGGGGTTGAACCCTTTAACTAAAAATAGTATCACTATATATTAAAATCTTTACAGAAGGTGTAAACTCTGAACTAAGAAACCGAGACATACACACAGTGAAACTTAACCATTGAAGAACGCATTGCAACTATCCAAGTAAGAGACTAGACTCATTATGATGTCATCTCCAAATGATGCAGCTTGATATAATAATATTATTATATCTATTCAATTCGAGAATCGATTGAGATCACCCATCGCATTCTTTATATATATATATATAAAACAATCCAGTTTACATAATATACAAAAATTCTAGTCTGGGCATATAGCCACTAGGTTTTGTAAGCCCTGAAGTATTCATATAAAAACCATAGCATCGTAAATGGAGCACAATACATCATTAAATAATAACAAGAAAAATCAAGTCAAGGGTTCAAGAGTCGTGAGAGTCTCCCCAAGAAATATTTTAAGTTATAAACAAACTACGAGCAGAAGCTTTACAATTTTCCATACGTTAGGGTTTAGGGTTTTAACCCTTCTACAATCCGTTCATATAAATTTATAAACAAAATACTAACGTGGATAAGCTAAACATTTACGAGTTTGCTAAAAAATTTCACATGCCCAAGAAACAGTAGTCTGAACATTAATTCACAGTCAGAGACTTTGGTCAAATTCAATACGAAAGTAAATATAGTATTTAATTTAAATTGCAAACAATTTAGAACCAAAACCTTCTTATGGTAGGGTTCAGGGTCGAACCCGGTGGAATAAACTCAGTATCATTTTAAAAACATAGAGCTAGATTTGGCCATTTAAACATAATATTATAAACAAGCATCGAGACTGTAAGTCTATGTCTTTTCATTAAAAAAAATTACAACGCAGTGTTACTACTCAGTGATACCTGAGGGTGCCCAGAATGTTAAACAGTTGGTCAAAACCCAACGCTTGCTTTTAAGCCATAACAACTTTACACTAGCATTGCTGCCCTAAGTGGCCAAATAGCTCCCTTAAACAAACAAGCAAACACTGGAGGTGGGAAACGCAAACAAGTAACCCAAAAACTCGTTGACAGAGGTGCCATTTGGGAAAGAACTGAAGCTTACCATGGTTCTTCCAACCATTGGTGTTTGTTGTTTTCTTCAAAAGCCATCGCCGAGGGTACAAGTCATGTGAAGGTAAGGTGAACCCTGTCCCTAACAACACATTATGATAATGGTTAAATGATGAACCCTGTAACATAAGTAAGAAGACTCATAAGTTCATTAAAAGAACTTACCTTCGCAGGTTTCGATCTTAGGTTGAGATTCGAACAATATGCTCCAACGCACGACTGGGTTACCATAATGACCCACGACCTTAAGCATTCATTGTAAACTAACTCTGCGAGTAGTTCCCCATTAGCACAACGATCATGACGGCCGAGAGAAGCTCAGACCTGTACAACGGTGCCAAAACAAACACCAAATGCAAAGACCAAACCCTCAAGTGTAGTGTTAGGGTTTTACTATACGTGGAAGGAAATAACTCTCAAATCACGTGGTCGCATTCAATGCATGACCTACCACCACTATCGTTTAGATTTTTAACCATTACCTATAGTCCAAACCCGTAATTTCCATCATGGTTTAATATTTAAGCTTTGATGCTAAGTTAACCACTTTTCCCTATAGTTTTGGATCAATTCTCTTGGACACCATCGAGATTTGGTTTTAAAGGATCTCCTATCCTATCATAAGAATTGGACCAAGCTTGTATTTTATACAATATTATAACCTAGTCAAGAAGTGTTTAATACCTTGACCTTAATACCAACCAAACTTTGTTGAAAACCAGACCTGTAACCACCTGCTCAAGTTCATCGTGAAGCGTTAGCTTGAAAATCTAAGCTTCGAGGCATCACCAAGGACCCCTTCAACAAAAGAAAGACGAGACAGCCAAAAGAACATTACATTCAATGTTTAAATTAGATTAAATAAACGATGCAACCTATAGACAAATAAGTGTAATCTTCACAACACTTCTTGAAAATTTATTACTTGGATTTTTCCATTTTAGGCCATAATAATGAAATTGAGTTCAGAGTTGAGATATTCAATGTGATTTGTGGTACACATTATTCATTTTAAGATTTTCATGATCTTGTTGCTTATAGATTAATAAAAGTTTACTTTGCTTATTGATGTACAACAAGAGCTTAGGCTGCGTGTATGTTCAACAAGAATCATAATCTTCAGAATTCAAAGGTGTTTCAGGTACTATTTGTAACTTTGTTTGTGCACTATCTTGTATCTCTTTGGTTTGACTAGAAAAAAAAATGTTGTTAGATGAAAGAAAGGAAGAAATTATTGCACTTGAGCTATGCCCAATTCATGTAGAACTTGTACATGGAAGATCAGTCTGTATCTGTATTTCACATTGGATTTTTATGACACTTTAGAAATATTTAAAACCAGACAATATCTTCTTATTGTGATTGTGCTACATAGATCTGACTTCAATGCAACTGTTGTGCTGAAATTTCGCTACTCTGCCTTTCTTACTACTTTGTTTACAAACCACCCAGTTCATTGAAATGCCAATATTTGAGAAACTTAATTAACATATCGGCAAGTAGATAAGCATACTTCTTTCATGGCCGTAAGGATTTCTACTAATAGTGGAAAGATAATTTTTTCTATAGTGCAGGAAAATTTAATGATTTGTAATTTATTGAGTTTTGTTAGAGATCTAGCTCATTGCAAGGATTCAAATTTGAGAAAAAAACATGTAGTCTAGTATTGGTAGTAATATTTCTTCAATGATGATGCTTTTTCCAGGTATGATAGGATGGTATTAAGAATTTAGTAAAAGTAAATCATATAAAAAATTATTTAAAATGTTAGTATCAATTTAATATATTTACATAGATACAAAGGTTAGCTTTTTGCTTTATGTGGGTTCATGGAATGCAGTTTCGGATACATAGATATACAATATTCATGGAAAAGGTAAGGTTTATATGACTCAATTCCAGGGGATGGAAGTTAGAACATTAGACAAATATAATACAAAACAAGAGCCACGAGGTGGCAATGTCCCCGACAGTGCAGTTGAAAATGATGCCTAGCTTGGACAGATGCGTTTGAGTTCAATATTCAAATGTGAAAACCTTATAATAGGTATAAATCCGTTAATTTTGCGAAAAGCATAACTGCAGGAGTTAATTCGCAAGACCGGGGAGGCTGCTCTTACCTTTACGAAAGACATTTGACTGTGGGAAAAATGAATACCACTTAGCTGAAAAGAAGAAGAGAAATCCAATTTGAAAAAGAGGAACCAGTTGGCTAAGCATTAAATCGTATTATAGCCATACCAATCTACAACTATTGTCATAGATAGAAGTCTATGTGCAAAGAAGAAAGGTGACAAAGCTATTATATCATAATAGACTTATTGTAAGTGCCTAGGTAAAAGGAATCTTATGAAAGGAGAAGTCAATATTTTTTTAATAACCATGAAACTATTGTAGATGCCAAAGAAAATAATAACCATGAAACTATTGTAAATGGCAAAGAAAATACATTTGGCTACCATACAATATATTTTTAAACAAAACCAGAAATACTACTCAGCCCTTAGCTCAAGTGCGTCGAGAGATGGATGGGCAAAGTTAAGACCAAATATTATGCTGCTGAAAAAGTTAGATTAATCAAAAAATAAAAAACCAAAATAGTACCACACAATATATTTTTATAACAAAGCAGAATCACAATTCAGGCCTCAGTTTAAGTGCATGAGGAGATTGACGGGCAATCTTTAGGTCATTATTGTGCTTCTGATATGCAGATCAATCAAAATGCTGATGAATCAAAATTCAAGATCCTGATGTTTTAAAGACTAAAAAAATAACAGCAAAATTTAAAAGCAGATAGAAGGAACAAAGGAGAATCTAGAAAACAATGCTGGAGTTGGTTTGGAAACAATAGGTAGAGGCTGGAGGTCCCTATCATTCTCTCCATAGAAGGATGATATACTTGACAATGCAGGTACAATCATCCAGAGTCGATCAGTCTTTCCATACCGAGCTAAGGATTGGCTCAATTTCATAGCAACTTGTTCCATAGAAGATGAGATTGATAAGGCTATCAGTGTTCCGACTAGCTTTGGCTGCTCTATAAACCAGTTTAAATTGACCACGTTAAGGATTATATGCTTATTCAAATTCCTTTCCACGATTTGTTCCAATTCTCCGAAGTTCATAGCAATGTGGAATTTATCTTTGTTTCTGGAACAAAAAACATTTATCTATGCTTCAACAGGAAGGAGATGCACACTCCAAAGCTGTGTTGGGGTTCCACCTTTTTCTATTCTTTCCACAGGTTCTTTTATTGTATCTACATGCTCTTTCTGCCTTACGAGAACTGGATTCTTCTTCTTAGCCTTTAGAATGATTTGTATGAGTCTTCTAATATAATTTTTATAATCCCAAATAAATAACAAAATATTCAAATTATAACATGTTTAAAAATTGCAAAAAAAAAAGAACTTACGTTTACAACATTTTTTTAATCTCCATTCACAGTTTATATGAGAAGAAAAATATGATCAATTTCATATTATTACTGCATTTTCAGGAAAACAATCAATATCATTGAATCTTAGTCTACAAAAGCTCATGTGTTCTTCTAAAATGTAAAAATTAAATAATCAATTATAACTAACCATGTGATTCTTTCGACAACCCTCAGCAGTAGTCAATTTAAAATGCATATCTATAGTAGGTCAATGATTTCTGGAAAAGGAGGTTGAACCTGGCTTCAGCCCCAACCTCTGAACTTTGAAGTCGAGGGGAATTATGGGAATGGCTCCAGCTTACTGGTATCAGAAAACATTGCTATAAACTCTAATGCAAATGTTAGAAAATGAATACCACTAAGCTGCAAACAAGACAAACCGAATTTCAACAAGAGCAACCAGTTGGCTGAGTATTAAATCGTATTTCAGCCATAAGAATCTATGGCTATTTCCGTAGATAAAAGCCTATGTGCAAAGAAGAAAGGTGACCAAGGTATTATATCAAAATACAGTTATTGTAACTGTTCAAGCATGTAACTAGCAAATAGTTGCAGACATGTAACTAGTGTAAATGCCAGAGAAAATACATTTGACTAGCTTACAATATATTTTTAAATAGAAGCAAAAACGCAACTCAGTCCTCAGCTGAAGTGCATGGAGAGATGGATGGGCAATGTTTATGCCAATATTGTGGTCCTGAAATAGTCAGATCAATCAAAAGTAAAAACCAAAATATATTTTGTGGATTGGACATTGGCTAGCATAGAAAATATTTTTTATACAAAACCCGAAAACAGAACTGAGTCCTGACTAGCATACAATTTGTTTTTATACACAACCCG
Source organism: Larix kaempferi (assembly GCA_027924585.1). Lineage (NCBI taxonomy): Eukaryota > Viridiplantae > Streptophyta > Pinopsida > Pinales > Pinaceae > Larix > Larix kaempferi. Next base: position 4,893,035 of record BSBM01000052.1, on the reverse strand, counting down.
AACACAAATGTCTATGATCCAGTTGTGTTTTCGGGTTTGAATAGGTTGGAATCGAATCAGAAGCAAAGATGCATAATAAATTCTAAGTATGGAGTAGAGAGTGCAAAATTTAGAAAGGTATGAAGAAATATCATAGACATTTTTTCATTTGTTAATATATGAAAACAAGATCATGGGAGTCAACTTTGCTGACAACCGAAAGCTTTTATGCAATAAATATTTCAATAGCAAAGAAAATGGCTACCAAATAGGTTGATGGTAAATTGTTTTTTCTACGTAACACAGTAAACATTTATGCTTACTATAATAGCTATAACATGAATGAAGAATAGCAATCGATGGTTTGCCTATGCTAATGTATGAAAACAACTGCATGTCTGTTTGTTTTGCTGACAAGAAACAGTTTTAAAGGCAATAAATATTTCAATTACAAGGGAAGTGACTGTCAAATATGCTGAAGGTAAATTACTTTTTCTGCATAACATATTAAACATTGATTTCTACTATAATGATCACAACATGAATTAGAAACAACAGAGTGTAACAAGTCTTCTTAAATATATCAATGCAACAATCAAATGCTTGAAAAGTATACCATATGAAAGAGCAAAATTGCAAAAGTAGAAAACAAGCATGTATGCCTGTAGAAGCATTCAAATGAAGTTCTCTTTCTGAATATATATTTATATGTTTTTTATCAAAATCATGACAACAGAGTTTGTCAACATATCGGATGCATAGACAGTTCTTGTATACATTGGTACAAAACTGGGGCAGTTGACCATTCTGGCTATAAGGTCATACCATAAGCAATTGTTAAACAAAATTTGGTACTGCCCATCAGGGAATGTTTGTTTTTAAATCCAAGGGATAAAAAACTAGTCAAAGAACTTGTAGCATGAGCATCTATCCATGTTCATTTGCTTTCACATTAATGGCAAGAAAAGACAAAAAAAGGAGCCTGTGGTAAGACCATGACTATATCCAAAAAAAAAATTAATAAAGTATTTTATTTTCTTTGTATGCAAGCTATTGTCAATGTGCACAAGTATTTTCCAGATCTGGATATCTGCCTTGCAAAATTTCAACTGAAATCATCATGGTCAATGTACTGGCAAGGGTGCTGAAGTTTGCTTCCTGCACATTGGGAAAAAGGAAAATACTATGATCAAAAGCAAGTGACAATTGAAACCAAAATATGTTATAGAAAAGTTAAATGTGAAGAGTGATTGCAATGAGTGGAAATACTGAGAACCAGTACAGAAGAAAAGTAGGCACACAAGTACTATGCACGAGATGAACGTGTTGATCGATGCAGAAAATGTACATTTGCAGCAAGATACAGAACACATGAAATCTGTGATTTTGAAAATATGATTGAAGCATGTTCAATTGAATAGAAAATAATAAATTTGGAATGAAAAAAAAAAATGGAAGGAAGTTTCAAGTTCAATGTTCCAAGAAACAATTGATCTAAAAATCTATAAAAAATTGAGCTGACACAAACAATTGACATGTGTTATTTTCAGGGCAAGACATAGACAGGTTTAGATGGCAATTCAAGCGATCTCTATAGCATGGTCAAGGTCAAATGAAGCAGACATGTAGAATAGATTTTGGATTCTCATTTATTTGGTGCAGTGACGTTTTTTTCGGTATGGGAAAAAACAAAGAAAAAATCCAAGACAACTATATGCAGAGCAAAACTTCTGGCTGCAATTGCAAATTGCAGAAAAATGGATACAACTGGACATGTCAAGTGAAACAGGAAAAAGGGGAGAGTTGAGCCACGGACAATGTCTAACGACATTGCAATGCAGGAAAACATAATTATTCACTATATAATTTTTTTCTTATAGTTATTTGAAAACAAGCTATCAAATCAAAAGTAAAAGAATGATTTGGATTTGTTCTTCCATGTTCTATATCTAGAGAGATGTGCTTGCAAAGATGTATATGGCATCTGTTTTTCTGCATTGATATAGGATGTCGATATTACAAAGACATGTACGTTTGGATATGTGGCTTATAGGGATGTGCTAGGGCTAATTGAAATTGCTATGGAATTGTGAAGGAATCTAGGGATGGAGCCTTGGAATCTACATTGTCATGATCTGTGTGTTGTTCATGGAAACATGGGCTGGGATTTTTTTTTTGCTGTGTCTTTTTTAGTTATTTAGACTTGTGGCAGTTTTGAAATCTCTCTATCATTGATACTAATGCACTATTGTCTAGTTTAGGACTATTTAAAATTGGCTGAAGACAAGTATTTGTTGAATAACTGACATTATTGCATATATGTTTATTCTTGTTTTGCCAAAGCAAGAAAACACACAGTACAACATGAGCATTAACACCTTTTATTTCTGGAATTGCAAAAAAACATTCCAGAAGACAGATAAGTGACATGATTACTTTTATTTTCACAATTGGTTGTCAAAGATATAATACAACATACCATCAAAAGACAACCACCTGTAGGAATTGCTGGCAGGTGCCTCACACAGGAAAACAATCAGAAAATGTTCAAAATGCCAAGAGGCCATACTTAGTTGACAATGATCATAAGGACACCACAAGGAAGAAGAAGTATACATGCTATCTACAACTACAGTTAACATGATAGATGTATATATTTAAATTGGAAAGCACACTTTGTGGCGATAAAAAAGATTAGTTTACAAAAGCATAGCAGAAAACAGAAATATGCATCCATTTGCAGACATAGAGAAGATATATGTTTTACAGACCTTTTGCTTAGATTTTTTTAAAGTCGATTATTCGGTTGTTCATCGCCAAAGTGAAAAGTCCTTGTTGATTGAATCTGCAGAGATGGTAAATAGTCGATGAAACTGCTTTGCAATATTGTTCATATGATACAGCTGCAATAGATGGACAGTATTCCTTTAGCTGTGTCGCTCAGAGAGTGCATTCGATAACTCCCTCATCTGTTTCCAACTTGCAGTGTAAGATATGTTCAAATATCTTGGGAGTCTCATGGTTGCAAAAACAATAGAAGGCTGTGCTTTGAATCATAGGTAGGTTGCATTCTGAACATGTGCATTGGAAAGGTGGTGCAAAGGCATTCTTAATTTTGAGTTTTCCAAATATCTGTTACAGCGTTCAACACAAGAAATAGGAAAAATGTGACATTAGGTAGGAGTAAATAGAAGTTTTATTCTAGAAGCAAAGATAAGATGAAAGTGCAATATTGAATGCAAGAACGCAAATTGTGTTTTTCAAATTGTTATTTGAGATACCATAGACGTGACAGGAATCTATGTCTCTAATTTTAATTGTTGTTACAGATTAATAGGAAGATGAAACTTGCAATGGAAAGGAATTTTTGGACATGTTGCAAGGACATCTTCATTTTCATTGATTTGAACAAGGAAATCTGTTGACTAGATCAATATAGACAACAATCAAATTTGGTTGAATGCAAGAGTTAATAGCAATCGAAAGTTATCTATGCTCAAAGAAAAATGAATAGGAAAATACAATATTGGTTAAGCTTGTGAAGAAAAGTAGAATAATGTTTAGGAATGAAATAAATTGCAATGGGAAAAAATTGGATTGCATTATCAGTATTGAAAGAGAATTGCAAAATGACTTTAACTATGTTTCCATAACTGGTTTTTTTATGTCCAGAATTCTGCAAATGCGGAATGAACATAGGAAAGGGATTTTTTTTTTCATAGCACTAGTTCAAATTGCATAGAAAAAGGCATTTTTGATAGCTTACCTATGTTTTTGGTTCAATTACTGGCAGCAAACTCTAAATTGCAAATTCATCATTCAAAGGATTGATAAATGTTTCCTGGGAAGTCTTCATCAAGTGGCTTCCTTTTGGACCTGGTCTGATAATGTTTTTGATTAAATAAAGAGGAGGTTCGTCCTGTGAAAGTTTTTGTTGCACCCGCAGAAATAAATTTTTATAGTTTTCATTGACTTGAAACTGCAGAGGGGAAAAAAGGAAACAATGAGATAACAGAAAACAAGACCAATGAACAGAAGCACATGCCTGAAAAGGGAATTTCAGTGTGTTTAAGGTGCAAACAACAGAAGGAAAGGATTTTTTTGTTTTTTGTTTTGAGAGAAATTTCACTAGAAATAAACAATATCTCTATGTATGTAATTACTTTATATAGATAAGGAGTGATCAATGTATAGTGGCATAGTCATTTGCAGTTTCACCATCTCTGATGTAGAAATCCAACTGTTTGTTGATGTATTGACAGTTGACCACCATTACTGCAACAATACCAACATATGTCTTGTCCGATGACACCAGCTCAGAAATTGTCATGTCAGGAGGAAGACAACGCATTTTACAGACCTCTTCTATTGTTTCAATAGTAGTGGAAGGCAATATTGCTATTGAATTTATAGCATCTCCGCGATCATATTGTCCTTTTTTCTTTAATTCAAATCTAGTTATCCGGATGTTCTTCCGAGGCAAGAGAAAGTTACCAAATCAGTTTATGAGACCATCATTCATTGTAGCGGTAATTGTCATCAGGCCATCTTTGTCTACAAGGTCTGCGTGCAAAATCTTTGTCTTCACAAGTGAGTTTTGACTTCGATTTTGTGCAGTACCATAGACAACTAAAATATCCCCTTCAAAAACATTTGTATGTGACATAGTGCACAACTGTATGACAGACGATGCATTTACTGAAGTTTGTTTCAATATGCAAAGACAATGAAATAAAATTGTCAAAAAAAGAAAGCATCAGTCTCTAGGAATGTTCGAATTTCGAACTGCATAGTGGAAATGGTAGGTTGAAGATCCCTATGCAACAAGAATTAAAATTGAAGTAAATGCATCATGATGCTAGTCAGATCAATTATCAAAGTAGTCAATGAAATAAAGAGAAAATAGGCAGGGGGAGCTGCAATGACAAAATCAAAGCAAAAGAAAAAAGCATTACCTTTTTGGACTGCTTGTTGTTGCATTTGTAAGAGGCAAGGAGGGTATTGCGATTGAAATAGTCTCTGTACCATCATTTGAAGGAGAGAGACTTCTCTCAACAGATGCATTGTTTGGTGTTCGTGTCATTGCCATGGCATTTTGCTTTGAAGAAATATGTTTTTTGTCTTTGTGTTTGTTTGAAACAATATGGTTTCTTTTTGATGAATTTGCAAAGATACTTGGACCTGGAAGAAGTAGATATAATTATCAATTTTTCCTGGTTTATATAGGACAAGAAAACAATAGTTCGGATAAGCCACATGCATAAAACAAACAAACAAAGTGTGTGCCCTGAAAGTTCGAAAGATATTTTGCATTGCTTGGTAGCAAAGACAAATAAGGAAAAAATGCAAATGAAAATGATAAGAAATGCAGATGGAAAGCATTGGAAATTGACATAATACAGAACAACATTAGCCAAATGAATCACACTTGGGTGGCCTCTAGCACAACATTAATGGTTGTTGCTAAGAAGATAAAACTACCCTAAGATGATATATTTCTTTGTGTCCTTAATGATTATTTTTTTTAATTTGGTTGCTCTAAATAGTATATGTCACTGCATCACCACTTATAACAATACATAAAATAAAAAATATATATATGTTTGATGATCTAAAGCTGTAATGTTTATATCTCATTCAAGACAATATGCAATATGTGTGCAATAACAATTTGAGGAATTTGATAAAGTTTAGGAGAGTCACAAAAGAGTGGTGGATGGATTTAATGTACCCAATGTTGGTGCAAGAATTACATGTAACATGTACATGGATGACCTCAGCCTACCACCCCCTCTCCACTTCAGAAATTGTGGAAGACATCATGTTAAAATCAATCAAATTTTGAATCAATAATGTTTAAATTTTTCATTTAATAAAACAAATTTCCAATTTTCACAAATTTTAAATTTTAAATTATTTTCATGTGTCTCAAACCCATCATCATATCCACAGCAAGAAACATAAATCTAATTTGAATGTAAATTGTATTTGTATTTAAAACCATTTTTAATGTTTAGAATAGATATTCCATCCATCATAAGTTTTTTTCAAAACAACTGATAAATTATTAACCATTTATATATTTCATATGTCTCCCCATTTCCATCGTTATTAACGATAATTTCATAACTTTGTTTTGTGCAAGGTTATATTTATATTGTTTTAATGCAATGAGTCTCGCCGCCATCCAACCTCATCTTTTTTCATACGATCACCACACCATACCCGTTGCATCATTTATTTAATAATAATAAGACCATCCCATTCCCGGTTCCCCACATACAGGGGTCCAGGGGTTTCTGGTAGCGCCTTATCCACATGACCACACCCCCAAACTCCACTCTGCCCACAAACCTAACGGCAGCGGGAAAGGGCCGGCTTTTCATTCTTCATGTTTTCTCATTCTCGGCTCCTTCGCCCTTCCGAACCCCCAAAATCCGTGCCCCTAAAACTACAAGCACCGCCCACAAGCAATCGCAGCAGATGTACATTTTTGCGCCGAGAGGCACTCTACAGCCCAGTATGAGGGAGATCTTGTAACATGTGTGTTAGCACTCAGATTTTATCCCGGTTGTAAAAGAATAATACCTAAGGTAACTTATTTCAAACCAATCTTTAAACTGAAAGTTGGCCTCTTTCAGCCAGAGAGGGCTCTCTCAGCAAATCTGCCATCCAATGTCACCACGACAGCAGCTTGACAATGAAACTCAATGGCCAATTTGTAAAATCACAGTAAAAACTTTGTAGGCTGTAAATAATGTGGTTGGATCAAACAGGAAAAAGATACCGTTGGGCAATGGAGTCAAGATCATGTAATATGAAAGATGTGCAGAGTTTTCAGCAAAATAGTTTTTCATTAGAGGCGGGATAGCTGTGTTTTTTACCGTCAAGTTTCTTGATTTCTGGTGGTAATGGAAGGAAAGATGAACAGTCCATTAAATACGGGCATCAAACTAAGATGAATCCATATTAACTTTAGAGGAAAATTTGGTGGATATTTGAATAGGATGAACCAGAGCATAATCAATATGAATTCCAGTTTCATTATAACCTTTGTTCAAATATGATAGAAAAAACATAATGGTAAGGATTTAACAAAGAAAAATAAACATTCACATTATGAGAAGGGAAAAAGGACAGACTGTAAAAAACCCAACACGAGAATCTCTAAATCTGTTAAAAATGCTTGCTTTTAGCTCTGCAACATTTTTTCAAATATGAAGATGAGATAGTACCTCTCGTAAACCTTCTTACTGAAAATCGAACCCTGTTTACATTGTAAAATGCATAATTTATACAAAAATGCTCCATGAGCAAACCCTAACTAATTGTATTTCTAAAAATAGCTTCTTGGAATAATAAACTAACTAATTTTTTATAAATAAAACAAATCTGGAGCGGTTGCAAAATATCTCGAGTGAAAGAGTATAGAGGAATTTTGAAATTTTCTTCAAACTGCTAATTCCAGGGCTTAAAATCATCCTTATTTTCCACCTGTCGAGTATCCTGGAAATGAACTTCTATTTGCTATTTCAATGCCTATAAATCTGGATCTTCCTGCCACCTATGTTCCTTTTCTTTAACTACCTATTGTTTCTGTGCCAGCCGCTATGAGAAAATATCTGAGTGCTGTTATTTATTTTTCATTTTGCACATATTTCATATTTCCTTACACATCAATCTGTCTGAAGTTTCCAAGTTCATCAGTATCTCCAATTTCTACTTCCAAGTTGCGAGGGCTTTCACCAAATTTTGCATCACTACCCAAACTATCTTGGGTCGCAACTTTTAACATTACGCATGGCTCGCTTAACTCACTTATTCTCGCATCTCAAGGTCATGGTGAGTAGCACTTGTAGTCTTGATCTCGACTAAACAATTCAAAATGGTCAAACACATTGATCCCATCCTTTATATTGGCTAGAGATGATCTCGCAGGGCTGGAGAGAAAATGGGACAATGGGGTTTTGGTCTGAGAAATCCTCGAGAGCCATATTGAAAAGTCTCAGCATCTAAATTGCCCTAATTGCGGCTTCTGCATGAATTCTATAAAATATTTTCAATGACATTTGGAGAGACATGTTCCAGTTAGTTTCCAGAGAACCCACGGCCTCCATCGTAGCTCGACTGAACCATTCACAATACTAACCAAAAGAGAGAACCTGTAACCTTTGTATGCACACTGCATGGCCACGGATCATGAAAGAAGGTGAAAAAACTATCTCTGTCGACCATATGTTGAAATGTATTCATCTTCTGGTGTGATTTACTTGACCTAGCGTAGTTTGAGTGAATTTTCTCCTCAGCTTTAGAAACCGGTGGCAATCTCAAACCTTGGATGCAAAATATCCAATCTGGACGGATGACTGAAAAATTGTGGCTGCATAGAAACCTTGAGACAATGAAATCTGAAAAATGACAGAACTAAGTCTTTACTGCATTCACAAAAGATTTAAAGGGGATACGAGCTCTGGGACCGTAGTTTCCAATGAGATTATGACCTAAACGAAAACCTTTCATCATCAGTGGTATACATGCTATTACCTCGAACCTGCCATAACTCATGATTGCGTTTTAGGATGGAAGCTGGATCATTGATTCCTCCAAAAGCGATGTAATCACCCCCGTGCAACAATGTCACTTTTTACTTTATGCCTGGAGGTAATAGTCTTTGATGTTGCGACCATTTGGAATAGTAGTGCTTCCATTTGACATCTGTGACTTTCGTGGCGAACGTTCATTGAAATACTTGTTTCATCCTTTGAACAATTTGTGCAGTAGCCTCGATACCTTTTGATTTGATGACTCCAGTTTCCATACAAGCAACAGGCACAGTCCCAGCGTGGTTGGGTATGTTTCTTCTCCAACTACAAAACATGGTAGCATTTTTATTCCTTTCGTTTGTCTCCAGCACTCTCGACTCAATGGCGAATCCTCCTAGCTTTCGGACATAGGCATCTTCTCCTCGGTTGCAGATGAATGGCATTAGGGTTTCGAAAATAGGTCACACAATAATGTATTGACAAAGAATGGGGCAATTTTTGCTTTTTATAATCCCGTAAGCGGTTTTCTTAGCCAAAGGTGGTACCGCATGGCTCTTTTGTTGGTTTATAATACCATTCATACGTATGCGGTGAGCTCGGAGGGCAACACGTATGAGGGTGGTTTTCATACCGCACTCACCAACCGTCTTTATCTCCCGAACATGTGGACGATGGGAAAGACATCATGAGCCGTCCATCTGGATTCTCAATGCTGCACCGTCGATCTCATCATAGTCCTGCTGTACGTCTCAATGACCCAATCGTGCCACTTCTTCTTTTATTTTGCTTTTAGGGGATTTGTCCCACATGCAAAGAGAAAGAGATCACTTTACTCTTTATATATCTTATTACTCCTCTTTTATATCAAGTAACAAAGATGAGAAGCCTTTGGACTTTGGACGATGAAGGATTTGTGGGGACCTCTTAGTTTGCCATTTGGTCCCATGGTGAAGCTCTCGGTGTTGGGATATAATCCTTTTGCTCTAACTTTATTAAACCTTTGGCCCAAACCAAAAATATAATGAACCTTAGGCTATAAAAAAAAACTTAATTTAAAGCTTTAGCCATACCATTTTTTTTATAAAATCAATATTTGGGATAAAAATTGAAACCTTCACAAAGTTTTAACTTTGGCAAATAAAATATCAAAGCCTTTCTTTTTCATAAATTTTGGCTTAGGTTTATTCATGAAAATATTAAAGGCTTTTCTTTCTTTAGTTCAAAAATCTTCTAGGTCCTTCATAAAGGTTTAGCCTTCAAACACATAGAACCAATTCTTCCCTTTTTGCAACCTTGGTGACCGTAACTGAGGACAAATGTTCTTTCTCGACCAAGTTTGAGACCCCCCGCCATGAAATTTTTCTATTGTTGCATTGCCAATGTCGCCAGAAGATAATTAACCAAGAAAAATTATTAAGTGTCAACAATGTGAGTGTTTGTCGAGTGTTTGTCGAGTGTTTGTCTAGTAACAAAATAATACAAAGTAAACAAAAAAGAGTAATACAAAGTAAAAAGTAATAAATATTATGTCGGCCATAAACAAAACAGAATAATACAAAGTAAAAAGTAAATATGAGACTTAAACTAGAGACTTTAGAGCTTAGGATTAGGTGATAAATATTGTCGGTCATAAACAAAAAAGAATAATTCAAAGTAAAAAGTAAATATGATACTTAAACTAGAGACTTTACTTTTTACTTTTAACACAAAGTAAAATGTAAATATGAGATTTTAGAGTGTTTGTCGAGTAACAAAATAATACAAAGTAAACAAAAAAGAATAATACAAAGTAAAAAGTAATAAATATTATGTTGGACTAAGACTTAAACTAGAACAGGTTCCGAGGGGAGAAAGCTTGGAAGATGCGAACATATAAATCATTGAAGGTCCGGGAAGGCCTTGACAGGTTTTCTATCCCTATTGAGACTAATTTGGAACGTATCAAGATGCTGAGTTCGAGGGCTGTGGTTGGGAGACTGGAGTTTACAGGGGGGAATCAAACTGAACTTTTGGAATGGGTTAGAAAGAACTGGTCACCACTCGTCGGAGACATGCCTAGGGTGCTACAACTATTGAATAGATGGATTATGTTTGTGTTTTCAAAACCAGATCATGTTGGGTTAATTCTTAAAAGGTACTGGTGTTTTAAAGAAGGCTCATTGTGCCTGAAGCGGTGGCATTTATCTTTCGACCCTTTGAAAGAGAAGCAGAAATTTCATCATCTTTGGCTCTCGATCCCTGGGTTGCCTATTGAGCTTTGGTATGAGAACATTCTTATAGGCATAGCTAATTTTGTGGGTCATTTTGTTCGGCTAGATAATTCCTCACTTTATGGTTATGACAGAAGGGTAGCAAAGGTCATGGTTGAATTTGAGATGGCCCTTGGTCTTCCGGCAGAAATCGAGTTGCAGTGGGGTGATAGGGTTTGGCGATAGTGCTTAGACTATTTCCAGATCCTGTTTCGATGTCATCAGTGTTTGGAGACTGGTCATCTTCGTTCACAATGTCCGAATTTCCGGTCCTCCATTTTGGCTCAGCCGTCGTCAACCCACTTGGAGCAGAAGGAGATGGCACCTGTGCATCAGATTGGGGAGACTCTGGGTGCTATCGATTCTTTGGGTAAGTTTATGCCTTCTCTTGGCTCACCTATCCCTACTATTCCCGATGATGAGTTAGATTGTATTAGGGATGCTGAGGCCATGTTGGATAGAAAACTTGCCTCGGGCGATACTATTCTTAAACTGGGGAGTAATGGTGGTCTGTTGTCTATTGATTGCCATCATTCTAAGAAGTCGAGGGTTTGTAGGGGACTCTTTGGGACTGTTAATGACTCTGGTGAGGCTTTAGTACCTCCTGCATTACCCTTAGGAGTTGCTCGAAGCGGTTCAGATGATTTAGGGGTTTCTAGGGTTTCTGATGGAAATATTTCTGTGCATCCCATTCTGAATGATAATTTGCTTTTGAATTCTTCTGAGAATTTTGAGGTGGATAAGGGTTTGTCTTCTGCTATCAATCCCTCGACTTTCGTGTCTCCTGAGGTGGAAGAGCGGGATAGGACCATTTCTGAGTCTGGACCTTATACTGGGGAGGATACCCTCATTTTAGGAGAGGTTGGTTATAAAACCTCACATAGTTCGACTATCCTTTCTCCACTCCCTATTTATTCAAAAAACCCTTCGTCTAATCCTAGGGGTCTGCCTGGTACCAGTGCCTGTTTTCAAAATGTTACTCTCCGTAGACCTAGAAGGAATGGCCGAAAGGATAAGGGGGTTTGTGAAAATTCTTCATTACAGTCTGTTTCTATTATTGATCAGTTAGTGTTGGCTGGGGATGATACTGGTTTGGGTAACTCACTTGGTGGTAACACTACTATTTCTCATGAGGTGGGTTTGGGGATTTCTGGTGCTATTGAAACTAAAGTTGGGGGCCTTGGAGCAAATTCCCCTATTGATTTGGTTACCTAATGTCTATTTGCACTCTCATTGTCAGAGGGTTGGGGTCGGCTATGCGAGCTAGGGCCCTCTCCAACCTCATTTTTATTGCTCGTCCCAAGATTTTACTCCTGCGGGAAACTATGTGTGTAGATAATCTGGCCATTTCGAAAATTGCTGGTATTCTTCCTGGCTGGGAAATTTCTGCCATTAGTTCGGATGGGATGTCAGGTGGGTTACTCGTTTCCTGGGACCCTAGGTTTTATTCCTTTTTTGTTTATCATACCCAGTGGGGTGTGTTGTTGGAAGGCTTGTGTAAGTTAAATGATCTACCTCTAACCATTCTAAATTGCTATGCTCCTTATAAAAATCGGGAGGTTTTCTGGACTGGTTTGCAATCTTCAGGGATTCTGAAAATGGAGAACATCATTGTGGCAGGAGATCTAAATTTTACCAGATTTGCTCAGGATATTTGGGGCACAAAAGCAAAAGTGGATGTCTTGGCTGACTTCTTCAATGAATTTCTTATTAATAATGATTTGATTGATGTTGTTTCAGGGGAGTACACTCCTACTTGGACAAATGGCAGATTTGGTCAGGAGGGCATCCATAAGAGATTGGATAATTTTTTGGTACATGAGTCTCTGTTGCTTTCATGTGGCAGATATAGAATGTGGGTTGCGAAAAACAAGATTTCTAACCATTGGCCTGTTTTCTTTCAAATGGAAGACTGTGGACTTCAGCTGAATTACCCATTTAAATTTGACAGCTCGTGGCTGACTCATGATGAATTTGTACATTTTGCTAAGGAGAGCTGGTTGAATTTAGTTTCCAATTCTGATCTTAATCCGGTTGACTGGTTTTGTCTTAAATTGAAAAAGTTTAAACAAAAGATTACCAGTTGGATCCATTTGAGAAAACAAATGGATAGACAACAACTAGTGAAAGTTGAAGAACAGTTACAAAGCCTGTATGCTTATAGTTTGGAAAGGCCTTTGGATTGCAAACATTTTACATTACTTAACAATCTGGAGGAGGAAAAAGTGGATATATATTTAAGAGAGGAAAAGGAATGGCGCTTGAAGAGCAGAGCTCTCTGGGTAAATTTTGGTGACAATAATACTAGGTTTTTTCACACCTTTGCTTCATCTAGAAGAAATAACAATACTATTTGGAAGCTTTCAGATGAGCAGAGATCGGTTGCATTGAACATATCTATAGAGAACATAATACACTGGCAGATCTTCTGTCAAAGCAGGCTTTGGATGGTATTGATGATTATTTATTTTGGGAGGAATATTATGATAATCAGTTGACTGATTCGGGTAGTTTATATTTTCTAGGTTGAAATGATACCCATGCCAAGGACATTGATATGTTTGTTTTTTGGCTTTTTGTCGTATAATTTTGATTTTAGAACTGCTCTCTTCAGGAGAGGATGATGACTGTCATATGTTATTACTGAAATCATGTACTATTTGATTCAAAAGTGAATATCAATAGTATGTTTTTTTTCGCGGGAAAAAAGAGAATTTAGAACTTAGGATTAGGTGGCTCAGGTATTGCACTCAAAGAGCTATTCAAGGAGAGGTTTGCACCTCGGGAGATTTGATCCCTCTCGACGCTTGATAGAGCCTAGGATTTGGATCTATGCTGGTACTTATCGAATCCAGGAAGACAAGAATTCATTTAGAGTGAAGGGATTATCACTCGAGACATGTCACTATGAGAACTCCTCGGTAAGTTGCCAAAAGCACCATCCGCTGGGAATGAAAAACTCCCACCAACCAACGCTGGACCACAGCTAAGCCAACCATTTTGTTAACAAATAACTAATTACCGAAAGTGAAAAACAAATTGGGATCAGTCACCGAACTACAACTCCGGGATTAAAAAGGTACCAATATCAAATAAGTATATCCAAATGTATGTCGATAATAGGCCTAATTCCCGACGGACGTACCGTTGCTGTAAATTGGCTAGACGGTTGACAATACATCAATTAACAATTGATAAACACAGTTGAAACACAAAGCCAAGCTCTGGTTTACTCACCATATATGACGGTAAGAATGTTGACAACAACAATGCCTGTAATCTTCCTGGACGGGAGTTGAAATTGCTTCCACGACACTTTACGCCCCTCAATGGGATGCTTCTCTTTCTTCTTGAAATCAAACCCTCCATCCACATTTTGAGTAACTTCCTTTTCCTCTTCCTCATCATCATCGGGAAACCTCTTGCGCTTCAAATAATCAGCCAAGACGGCTTCACTGACAGTCTGCTTGGCTTGTAAAGGCTTGTAAGGGTTCGAACCCCGGACTTTGTGCGAGTTCTTCCTCCTGTTGGGTGATTTTTCCTTGGAAATTACGAGAAATTTGAATACTTGGCTTTGATTCCCAGGCAAAGAGAAAATGGGTGTTTCGGTATAGGAAGAAATTTTTTAAGCCATGCAAATTGTAAATGTAAAACACTTACAAACATGAATCGTTTTTTGCAAATTTGAAAACAAACACCACACAAGGACAGGGGATTCATTCACGATGCCAAACAAAACCACAGAGAACATTAGGCACCCCCTAAACCCTGCTCAGGTATCTGTCCGGAATCCACGCTCATCAAACCATACTTGGCGATCCCTCCAAGCTCCAGCCTCACCAGACCCTAGCCAACAATTCTCGAAGGAGAAACCCTCACCCCATTAAGAAATGAAGTTTTTATCTAAGGAAAATAGTAGCTGGAAAAGTCTTTCCTTTTCAAACACAAATTTTAACTCAGATGCAGGAAATCGTCTAGCATCTCTTCGGGACAAAAAAAACCTAACTCGTAGAAAGTAATGAAGAGGCTCTGTTGCAGTCGAAACCCTACACAATTTTGTTTTCGCCATAGTTGTGTGTATAGACATAAAAAACACACAGCAACGGAAAACGAAGGGAAAAACTGTCTAACTTCACACCAATCTAACAAACTACGAATTACATGGAGCAACAATAGGGAGGGAGAAAAAATATTCAAGTTTTTTTTTACCAATTGAAGACACCAACAAATACAAGGAAAAAATGTTGTTTTTTAACCTATAAATTGCAGTAAAAACTGCAAAGGCATACCTGGTCCACAACCACCACGGTGAAATCGAACCACCACAGCAATAACACTTGAAACACACTTGAAATAAGTTGAGGACACTGTCAAAACTGAGTAGACAACCAGAGAACTGCAAATGACAGACGGAGAGCACCTGTCCAACCACTGCGAGGATGAAGCAAAACCCAGAAGCTGCTGTGTTTCGAAGGAAAACGTCGGACGCAGCAGGTTGCAAATCAGCTTGATAATACGCACCCGAAACCAGAGGAAAATAGAAGCAATATACACAAACGCCTACACAATGAGCTATATAAGCTCTCGTAACTTTCCACGGAAATCCCACTACAAATGTAGCATTCAAACCCTCCATCAACTGCAGCGAAAAAACAAATGCAGCATTGAAAACCATAAAACAGTATGACGCCATGCAACATTCAAACCCTCCATCAACCGCAGGGAAAAAACAAATGCAGCATTGAAAACCATAAAAGAGTAGGACGCCATGACGCCGCCGGGTCCTGGGCACAGGAACCTAGGCGTCATTTCCCATGGCGCCAATCAAAACCTCATTAAAATTCCAAAAAAACTCGAAAATAATCCAATTTTTCTAGGTCAAAACTATAGACAAACATCGAATTTGCTACTTCCGCTCAGATTATTGTCCCCGACCGAAAACATAATGTCGGGGACATAACAAGTTGGTGGCAGAAATGTTGTTGTGAAAAAGCATTTAACATTATTAATAGATTACCTCACATTAGATGTGCAATTATTGAATACAAGATAAAACATACAAAGTCAATGATTTCTTAGATGTGTAGTTATCGCGTGTACAACTCACGCCTTTCATAGAAGGTGCAAGTGGGAGAAGGTGCACCTAAATTGCATAGATGTTGTCTATGAGTAAAACCACCATGAGTAATGTACCAAACATTGATATTTTTGAAGTTTTTGAAGTTCTTGGGGAGTTTTCCAAATTGGTTTGATTTTGAACAAGTAGGTTGAAATTGAGTTGAACTTCTAGGTCTTATTTAGCCTATTGTCCATAGGAAGCCTTAGACTCTATATTGATAAGCAATAATGCATGACTTGTCTATACCTTGAAAATGTTTACATAAGTACAATTCCAATCTTTCCACCAATTAAGTGGGGTTGTAATTCTCAACTTAAATGATAAAGAGTTTGGTATGAGGATTTTAATCTCTTCCATAATAAAACATCTGAGTTGCAGAGTCTTTAGATCTCCTTTAGTTGTTACTAGGGGATTTAATCTCTTTGCACTCTAGAGGGAAATGACATGGACAGTCTTGATGCCACCCCATGCGCCCTGATCACCCCGACACACACTGATCTCTCGCAAGGTGCATCAGACTCAATGTGACGCGCTTTGCGTCAGTGGCGCATGATGCTCTTGGAAAGATGCGTATAATAAATCTCTCAAGTAGCATAAATCTTTATAAAATACTTCAACCAATATCTAAACTTAGAAGTCCCTAAATACATCATCATAATAATTCTCAAGTGTAAAATTCGTCCTTAAATACATCATCATAATAATTCCCGACCAACATAACCAGAAATAGGTCACAAAGAAGGAGAGGCGGAGTGATGTTATGGCAAGGTGTATCAAACTCAATGTGACACGCGTCGGTGGCACATGATGCTCTTGGAAAGATGAGTAGACATCATCATAATGATTCTCAAGTGTAAAAATCGTCCTTAAATACATCATCATAATACTTCTCGACCAACATAACCAAAAATAGGTCACAAAGGATTACATGTTAAAAATGCTTTCAAATTCTACAATCTATAAAAAAAAAACAAATTGAAGGGAGGGCAGAGTGATCTTAGTCTACTTTTAA
Source organism: Larix kaempferi (assembly GCA_027924585.1). Lineage (NCBI taxonomy): Eukaryota > Viridiplantae > Streptophyta > Pinopsida > Pinales > Pinaceae > Larix > Larix kaempferi. Next base: position 4,876,133 of record BSBM01000052.1, on the reverse strand, counting down.
CAATCTACAAGTATTATTAACACCTTCCAAAATAATAATAAATACAATCTACAAATATTAACATTAAAATTAAAAAATAAATCCTTAAAAAGATACCACAATCAATATGCTATGAATACAAACATAAAAATCCCTAAATACATCATCATAATAATTCACAGCTAACACAAATCCTTAAAATACACTCCAACCAATCTGCAATGCATTCAAACTTAAAATTCTCTAAATGCATCATCATAATAATTTTGAACTAACATAAATCCTTAAAAACATACTCCGACCAATTTACACTAAAATCCGAACTCAGAAATCCCTAAATACATCATCATAATAATGTTCAAGATAAAGAAGCAAATTGAAGATAGCCCAGAGTGCTGTTCTGTAAAGGTGATCTAAAACATATCGCACGAGGTAGAATTTGTCAATGCCTATTATCATATGTGTTCCTGCTGGAACTAACGGTAGAATTTGTCAATGCGAGTTATCATTTGTGTTCCAGCTGCTGGAACTAATTTCCGAAGTAACACTCTTTGAGATGTCTCTTCCATTACTGTTAGGAGAAGCTTTTGAACTGCTGCCTTCAACTCCAGCTTGTCGGTTATTCACATCTGACAGGCCGTTCTCCAAAGCTTGAACAAGATTCTCAAAATAATTACGCGCTGCTTTTGTGAGATCCACAAGCTTTGGACGAAAATGTTCGTTAAAATCCTTTGGAAGGCTTTCACCATCAATATAACCTTGCAGCTCTTTCTCGGCACAGCTATGAAGTCGTTCTAAACTAGATTGAGCTTCACCTTGCAAGTACTCGAAGAATTGTCTTTTATCATGCTGAAGATAGTATCCATAAGCATATGTCCACTTCAGAACACGTCTACATTCAACTATCTGTAACCATGCATCAGTAACAAACTTCAGTTGTGAAGGAAGTTTACTCAATCTATCACTTAACTTTTCAATCTGCACCGTCTGCATTTGCTGCAGATCTGACAGTGCCTTTTTCCTAGACGATTCATTTGTCGCCCATCGCTCATAATAATGGGTGTATCTCTCCAATGAACTTCTGGCCTTCTCCCTTTCCCGTTCTAACTCATGGATATTCCCTTCCTGATCTGCAGTTTCATATCGGTTGCACTCATAAATACCACCTTGTCGATGCTCTGACCAATCAGCAAGGCAGAACCAACAAAACTCGAATCTACATGGAGGCGTGCACGTCATATGCATACACCCTTCATTTTTCTCAATTCGCCGTTTACACTTTGGGCAGGGCTTTGAATTTGCCAATATCCAGTTCTTGCTTTCTGATTGTGTCTTCAAAATCCACATTTCCACGGTATGACAGTCTACTGGACGGTGAGCTTCCTCACAACAATTCCAGCAGAAGTTATATCCACATTTGCACTTGACATCATAATGGCCACTTGCCATAACAAATTCCACCCCATACTCGCAGCCAGGAGCCGGGCACCACTTGGTGTTTCTTTTATCTTCAACATATGATCTCAAAAGATAGCGTGTATACTTTGCCCTATCTTCATCAGAAACTAAAGAAAGAACCATACCTTCATCCACGGCTGCACTACATGATAGGTTTGGGCATCGTAAAGTAAGGCATCCAGGACCATCATCTATGGAAGTATGAATGTATCCTGTCCAGCACTCATTACAAAAGTGATGGCCACAAGCAGCCGCCGTCATTATGCTACGGAGGTAACCATTGAAGCATATCCCACACGTCAACTCCTGTTCATCTGGTCTAACCTCCACATGAACAGGCTTTTCCAACAACCCCACATCCATTCTCACCTTCTCCTCATTTGCAAACCATTCATCATGGACCTTAGTAACACTCCACTTAAAGTGACGCAAGAGAATCCCAGCCTCAATTTCAGATAAGTAAAGCAGTGCAGAAACAGCTGTTATTGCCTCCTTTTGACGTTGAAGAATGTCTTCATCACTCAAAATAGTATATACTGGACGGCGAGAATCATCATCGCTGCCGTTTTCGGCAACATCATCATAGTCATGTTCTATAGCATATCCTTCGCTATCGCTGCAGTCGTATAAGTCGCTGTCATTTGCATCGTACATATCGTTTTCTGAATCCATTTCTCCTACAGATTAATGAATTCAGGGTTTTGCTTCAATTACGCCTGCAAATACAGAATACCGAGACTGCTATCGCAAAATGCGTTCGAAGCTAAATGGGATAATTACAGTCCAGAACAAGTAGGTTATTGTCCCCGAAAACAATCTTCAACTGCAACCGAAATAGAGCGTCCAATTCGGGCAGAAAGCACCGATAGGATCAAATTTCGAATTTTGACGAGCGTTAATATTCAAAATTATATCTATATATAGAGATATATTATAACATAGCGAGGTAACTCGTGTAAATAAACCCTCCTGTATATAAACCGACATGATTTTTTTTCATTATTTTTTATCTTATAATCACATATTTTATAATTGTTTATCGTATAATCACATACTTAAATAAATAATTATAAAAATTTCTTAAAAAAATCAAATTACCCTCCTAAATCTTGTAATACCAATTCCCTCTAACCCCTAAACCTCTAAGATCCCTCACCTTAACCACTAATTCTCTAATCTTTGAACCCTTAATCGTTGATAACTTAACCCATTAACCCTTAAGCATTTAACCCCTAACTCTAAAATACCATGACCCCTAAACCACTTAACCACTTTACTCCTAAACCTTAAACATCCTAACCATTAACCCATTATCTCTAACTTCCAAAAACCCTAACTAATCCCTTAACCCAACTCCTTAATCTTTAAATCTTAAAACCTTATCCCATTACTCCTAAGTTGTTAACCCTAACCCATAACCCGCTAAAAACATACAAAACTTATAATATATATTATATATATTATAAGTTTAGTATGTCTTAGGGTTTACTTGTTATGGACTTAGCCGACATTCCATCTGAGTAATTGACTCTTTAGATAGGAAATATGACCCCTAACAACTTAATTGTTCAGCCCCTAACTTATAATCTATAAGCCATAATAAATTAATCATTTTTAAATTTATACTTTTAAATTTATTGCATAGTGAAACTAGGTGCTCTACAGTCCAGTATGGGGGAGATGTTGTAACGTGTATTATGAAAAGTATTTAAAAAAAATCCATGTTGGTTCATAAAATAAAATATTATGAAAAGTAATTAAAAAATAGATGTTCATTTATAAAATGAAAACTTAAAACTTAAACTCGGATCTACAAATCAAGAGAGATCAAATTTCTTGAGTTTAAATTTAAAAAAATAAATACACCTCAACAAATTGCATCCCTTTGAGTGCTTGATAGATACGGGTTTAAGGAAATTAGACAAGCCCATGGGAAACAAGTCAAGTTAGAGAAGACAAATAATGATGACCTCACAATAAACGACATGCCTTTGTTAATAAAAACCAAGATCTACTAAACAAAAATTTATAGTAATACCTAAATCTAAATTAAAGTTTACATAAGTTGACCACCAAGTATTCTTAAATAGATCTTATTACTATAAATTTAGTATATTAATTTCATACCCAAAATACCATCTAAGAGAAAAGTTTGGTGCGAACATATAATTAAAAATGGAGTTTAAACAAAAAAATACAACATATCATAACAAAACATAGTCGTGCGGTCTACCTACATGGATTTTTCAGTTTATTTCTAGCTTGGAAGTTCAAGACGGAGCATCATAGCCAAGAGGAGGTGCTGGATGGTGTGATTTGGCCCATTGTTACCCATCATACACATGTAAGAACATTTTAAAATATGGATTTGGAAGTGGTTCTTTGGTTTGACCATTGGATTGAAATTGTATGAGAAATGGTATAATATTTAATCGAATACTTTTTAGGTCTTTTATTTTTTTATTGAATGACACGTTAACAAAAGTGGAATAGTAGTACCCATGAAAAATCTGTCAAGAGGAAGGACTTACCTAAGCATAATAAAAGCTATAATGACAATGGCCGAATCTTATGCATCATGAAGCTCTTTTTTATCAAATGAAGCTCTTCTTTACGAAAAGAAAATAAAAATAAAAAATGCACAAAATAATTCTCAAAGACAACAAATTGAACAACCACAGCGACATACAAAAACAACCATAATTTTTTAAGCATAATTCAAGAGAAACTTGTACTTTAATCCTTCCCTAATAAAAAGAACTCAAATAAATCCTTCGATCAACTTGCAACCACAATGGCAACATTTACCATTATAGCAAAACTATTAAATGTCATGCTTAAAAAATAAAAGTGCAAATGTAAGCCCAACATTTATCGTTAGATGCAGAAAATGTGGAGGGCATTAGTATAATGCAAATACTTCCAATCATTTTGTACAGCAAAGGAATGGGGCCCATACAATCACTCACTCTAGCCCATGTACACTCAAATTCATTTCATATGTCAAAGACAAATCCCTGACTATCTCATTTGATTTCTGTTGTTGACAACTGGATCATTACTCGAGGTTGTTTTGGTACCAACACATCTCTACTACTCCCGTTCTTATGTCTGTTAAATGTCGTTTCCTTGAAATTCATTAACAAAAGATTCAATGCTTCTTGTAAGGTGAGGATTCCGTATGCAGTGATAAATAGGTGGGGTGGGTTAATGGATGTATATCTAATATGCAGGTCAAAGAAATGACATATAGCTATCTAGAATTTTTGGAGATTTGGCCCACCTAAACGAAAAAAAATGTTTGTGATAAGATGGAGGAAACCATAAGGTACAATGCTGGCATCAGTGGGGCGATACTAACAACTCTATCGAATTGGCCAATAATATTTTGGGAAGGTGACCAAGTGAGCCCTGTAAAATATGTGATGTCGTTTTAACGATTATATAGCATGATTTTTCTAAAAGAACATCCTATATTTATAGAACTACTAAAAGAATGTTCAAATGTGTGTGCAACCATGATCCAATAGTAACCTGAAATAAACACATTTAATAGCAACCTGAAATAAACACATTTAATAGCAACCTAAACTAGCTTATCAAAAGAAGAATTTGTTATGTAAGCAATTTGTCATAACCTCCCAGAGACACTAAAAGATGATTTTTAATAACAAAATCCTAACATGCAGCTTAGTATATGTCATCTATATCTGGGACATGCAATCATTACACCACATCGTAAAAATCATCTTTCATAATGAAATAAAAAACCATCAAAATGAAAATATGGATTATGACTAAATCATCAAGGATTATAAGATCGTCAGTTACTACTATGGACACCATTTGTAATATTTCAAGGAAAATTGAACATGGAAATTCCATTTCAGTTTAGATCAATAAAGCCTGGAATTTGCTTCACCTTTCTTTTCTATTCCTAAAGTGAATCATGAGTTCTGCTTACTCCATAATTACTTAGAACATGAATTAGGACTTCCATCCCCATATGAGACGAGGTTCCCATTTCCTGGTGGTGTTTGACTTCGAGATCTCGACTTTCTAGGCGAAGCTGCAGGTGACCGCTGCACCCTAGGGTAATGTCCTGATTTGTGTTTATCACCAGAAGCAGTGCGATGACTGTCAATACGCAAGGTCTCAGATGACCTTGACATAGATGAGCTTCTGCTCCTTGAGGGTGACCGACCCCTCCTTCCTCTACTCTCAACTCTACTTTCATATGAATCTTGTGGACCAAGACGAGAGCGTAACTGGTCACTTACACGAGGGCGCTCATCTACAGGACTATGACTGCGGTTGAGACTTCGATTTATTCTCCAGTTTTGATAGGATATAGGGCTATAACTCATGCTTCGACTCCTACTCCTCCTATACCTGCATTAAAGCAAGCATACTAAGTTGTCAAATATTTATGGTGAACATAACTCTGAGACAATTCCTTGTTTATAATCAATTTGCAAAGAAAATGAAGAGGGCGGGTGCACAAAGATGGTCCCCATTTTCGTTGCAATGGGGGCGCATGAGCGAAAAAAAAAATGGCACGTACTCACCTAAGGAAGTGCACACGTACCGCTAGGTTCGGTACCAAACCACGGCGTGTGTGTGTCTATGGCGTGTACACGTTCCTGGCGCGTGTGCGCAACAGTGGCGCAAAAACAGTGCCCAATTTCCTCATTGTTCCATTGGGCCAACCGAGCGCGACTTGCACCTCCGCGTACGCGTCAATTCAACCACCAAAGTTGCCCAAATCAACTTCAAAACCACCCCACAACACCCACTAACTCATCAACATGGCAATTGATAGGTAAATATCAAGTTTTGTTTTCATTTTATTCATTCTTTGTATCAATTTTTTGATTTTTTTTGTTTATTTAATTGTAAATAATTCTCAAATTTTGAAAACAATGAACCAATTTTCTATTGCAGATTGTAAACTGAGACAATGAGTGAACAAGATGTTAACCCCGAGTCCGATGGAACACAAGAAAATCCAAACCTTGGACCCAATGTCGAAGAAAACCTTGAACATAATCCAAATGCCGAACAAAACCAAAACCCCCAACCTAATTTTGAACAAGATAACCTTAACCATTATGTAAATGAAATGCGAGTGCACACTCGTGAAATTAGAAACTCGGGGGAACCATCTCGATTGTCTCTTGCCACGTCAATTGAGAATTCAATTGATTCCCTCATCCATGCACACCAACAATTGACCGACATGAATCAATTTAGAGCTAGGATGCGGGAGTACTACTCCATGGGCATATCCAAGGAAGCAATAAAAGATTTGAACATTACAGAAGCCCAATTATATAGTATGTTCACCGATCCGAAAACAAACCAACCACCAAACATTACAAAGCCATGTGTCTGCATGGATTGGTGTCATTACCAACCCTAGAGGGACAATTGGATGCGGAGGTGGTTCATGGTGTACGATAAACCTCCCTGCAATAATAGGGAGGTTCCATAGTACTTCCTTCGCCAACTGTGGGATGAGTTTTTCCTCGGTTTACATGTCAACTATTTTGACATAATCGAGTTCCAGGGTGTTGGGCATGGCTCTGCCCAAGATCGACCTGCTGCTAGGAGGAACCCACTAAGAGGGCCACCAGCTCTAAGGCGCGACCCCAACCCCTCTCCCTAGCCACCTCAGTTGCCCCATAAGCTTGATCAGATTGAGGTGGCAATGAGGAATGTTGCACATGGTCTCCTCAAACACACCTCCTTTGTAGCAGTGACTACAGTGGAGAGGTCGGGTGACCTTGATAGAGATCGAGGTGCAGGCCCTTCATGATAGGGCCAGGATAGACCCATGACCGATGGTAGCCATGCTAGGCATTCCAGTTCGACGGGGACAATGCCACATCTTTGTCCCCATTGTAGGAACACTTGCCCTGGCCTGATCAAGGGATGTTATATGGATCAGGTCAGCAATTTTTTTAATGTGTTTTCAATCATCACTTGATAACTTGTAAATTATTTTCAAAGTATTTTTGTTTGATTTAAACTATTATTTCAATGTACAGTTATTCAGAGCTGATACACCAAGATGGGAGAACGTAGGATCTACCAACCTGGATGCAACAATGGTATCTGCAACTGAAATTGCAGCACCCCACACAGAGGTATTTTCAGTACCTGACACAATATTGTTATTACTTATGTCATTTATATTACTCAAGTATTTATATTTATGGCATACACGTTGATAGTTCATACAATGTTTTTTAATATCTTGATTTCCTAGATAATGACTTGTTTAACATGTTCATAACATGCATGCATTTTGTTGTCCACAGGTGTTTCATGACTATGGTGATTAGCCATCCCCGCCAGGTATTGGCACATCACCATATACACAGGTACAATGTGTAGTTATAAGCATGCTTTTAATTTGATTTGTTACGACTTACTATGGTTTAATTTATTGTTTGTTTACTAAATTGTGATATTACAAATGTATATGTAGGTTCCACCAGCAGCTATGTCTCCTTATTTTAGTCCTATGTATCCACCCTCTCCCATGAGTCCCCTCCCTCGCTTTCATCTAGACCCCTCCCTATGTCCACCCCCTCCCTTCCATCCAACCCCACCCTCTCCGGCCATACTCCCCCCTCCATCCATCCTCCCCCACTCGCCCACCCCCCTATGTCCATACATCCCCCCCAGTTTATCCACGCCCCCATGTCTATCCATCCTCCCCCATTCATCCATGCCCCCCTTCCTTCCACCTTCCCCTCTTCATCCACAACCTCCCATTTGTCCATCCTCCTCCCTCCATGTAGGACTGCCCTCCCATGCACCATCCCTCAACACCGTCCCTAGCCCTTTCCGTTCGATACCCTCTATCCTATAGCTGGCAGGGGTTCATCATCCACATGGTCCTCCTCCACCCCATACCACCGTGTCTTCTCCCACCATATCATCCCCACTTCCCGCCACTATTGTGGCATCTACTCTTCCAATATCCTCATCAGTATCTCCAGTGGTTGCACCTGTAGTGGCTGCCACTACATCTGTGTCCCCCCCATCACTGCATCGAAGTTGGTTGTTCGGCCATCTGCTCCACCTACTAGCCCAGAAGGCCAGCCATGTCCATCATCGGAGGTGTTCACGGTGAGAATCAAGTTAATTTATGAAAATATTTTGATGCATTAACAAAAATTAATTTAAGCAATTATGACTTTTCAATGAAATGATTGTTTTAAATGTTGTAGGCTGGAATTGCTGAGAGGCTCCGCAGATCCAGGACACCTGTCCAACGTTTCCCACTGATGTCAGAGGTGATTTATTTAAGATTTGAATTCTACATTTGTTTTATAAATGTGGTAAATGTTGCAAATGCTTGAAAATGACGATATCTTATATCATTTGTTCCAGAGCCCGGAGAGACAGTCTACTCCTAGACAGACCAAGACCCGAGGCACCGATAGCTTGAAGAGTAGGAAGATCGACTTTGGATCTGCACCTGGGAGTGACGGCGGTGGTCACAATGCTTGACACGCAACGTGTTATGTACATTAGCCATGATGTGGCACTTTTGTGCACCAGTTTTGATGTAATTTGTATCTACGGCACAAGTTGCCATGTATTTTGTATCTACAGCATGAGTTGTCTCATTTTGTGTAGGGCACGAGTTGCCATTGTACGTACATTGGGAATCATGTTCCACTATTCGCCAAAAATTGTATATGTTTGGATGAGTTTTGTAGCCTCGATGTACATGGATTTTCAGTTATGTGATTTATATATCTCGTTGTCTAATGTGGTTGTCTCATGTTGTGTGTATCATGATGTGATGTTGTGTAAATTTGGGTTTTACCTAGATCTTAGAAGAGAAGTTGGATATCGTAGTTCAGCTTGGTTTATCTTTCCACATGTTAAAGCTTCTAATGGTATCTATGTTAAGAGAACATTGTAAACATAGGCTAACTCAAACAAAATCATGTGTGAGAATTAATCTAAAATCAAACGGAATAAATGGATGGACAAATCACACTTCATGGCACATAAGATATATATTGGGAACTTGACTACTAGGAAAAGAACACTTAAAAATAGAAAATGTCCATTGTCGTCAAAAGGTTAAAATGAGATCCAATATAATTTTTAATAGCTCTACATAATGAGATCCAAAAAGGCCATACTCTACATAATGAAATGTCGTCACTAGTATTTATTTTGACCATTTTGTCCACTTAAGATCATGCAACAAATTAATAACCAAGTTATGGAATCATTTCTTAATCAATTGTCACCATACAAATAGGACAACCTTGAGCATGATGTATAGCTAGCTCATTAATTCTCACTCACAGATATAGCCACCTTTGATTTGATGACCATCACATCCACTACCATTTACAATTAGGACTTCCTTAATTTATCATTATGTGATAGCGATCTAATTTTATGTATGCATATATGTGTATAGTGGTTTGGATTCAAATGTATGCAGATGAATATATATGTACAATGAAAATGATTTAATCTTTACATGTATTATAATTTAGGGCTAGATCTTAGGATACATAATAGGGTTTCATTGTGATTAGAATACAAACTAGGGTTTATGCTACCAACTAGGGTTTTTAGGCTAGGCTCTTGTGTTTCTAGGCTAGGATCCAAGCTCCAAGGTCACCATATTAATGTTTAATTCCACTATCATGTCATCATTCTCACCAATACCATGCCCACTACTACAATCACCATCAAGCCTCTCAATCCCACTTTGAACATTTCCCATACTTCCAAGTTAAAATTGATAGGTCTTGTTGCTAAAATCTTTTCACTTAACTATTCACATAGACAAATCCACTCCTGTGAAAGATTTGTTGTAGCTTGGTATGTGCAAGTTCACATGCAATAATACTTGAGAGATCATTTTACCCCATGATCCATGGAAGATTCATTGGAGTCATATGAACCTCATTGTCATCACCCCAACCATGGTCAAGACGCCAAGATCCATCCTTAGTAGAAAAAACCTCATGTTGTCACCCATACCACACTCAAAGATAAAAAATTCTTTGAAAGGGCATGTTTGGGGGTTGAGGGAATCTTGATTTTCTTATAATCACACATGAGAGGTTCTTAGAGTCAAATACATTGGATATAAATAAATTTCCCAACGCCTTCATCATCTTCATCATCATCTTCATCACCATCACCATCATCATCAATGCCTTCATCATCATCACCATCTTCATCATCATCACCATCACCATGACCATCAACTTCACCACCATCACCATGACCATCAACTTCACCACCATCACCATCATCATCAACTTCACCATCTTCATCATCATCACCATCTTCGTCATCATCACCATCTCCATCTTTTGGATGTGAGATGGAGCCATCACCATCACCATCACCATCAACCTCACCACCATCACCATCATCATCAATGTCACCATCTTCATCATCATCACCATATTCATCACCATCACCATCTCCATCTTTTGGATGTGAGACGAAACCATCACCATCTTCATCATCACCATCACCATCACCATCAACCTCACCACCATCACCATCATCATCAACGTCACCATATTCATCATCATCACCATCTTCATCACCATCACCATCTCCATCTTTTGGATGCAAGACGGAACCATCACCATCTTCATCATCACCATCACCATCAACCTCACCACCATCACCATCATCATCAACGTCACCATCTTCATCATCATCACCATCCTCGTCATCATCACCATCTCCATCTTTTGAATGCGAGACGGAACCATCACCATCTTCATCATCACCATCACCATCACCATCAACCTCACCACCACCATCACCATCTTCATTATTATCACCATCTTTGTCATCATCACCATCTCCATCTTTTGGATGCAAGACGAAACCATCACCATCTCCATGATCACCATCACCATCACCATCAACCTCACCACCATCACCATCACCATCACCATCAACCTCACCCAAACCCTATCCCTAACCCTCACCCAAACCCTAGCACTAATCCATCTTCTCCATTCTCACCATCACCATCACTGTCACCATCAACGTCTTCATCATCACCACCATCTCCATCATCATCATTGACTCTAAATCTAGCCCTATTTCAATTTCCTTCTATAACTCTAGCCCTAACCCTCACCCAAACCCTAGCACTAAGCCATCTTCTCCATCCTCACCATCACCATCACCGTCACCATCAACGTATTCATCATCACCACCATCTCCATCATCATCATTGAATCTACCAATAACCCTAATTCAATTTCCTTCTATTACCCTAGACCTAACCCTCACCCAAACCCTATCACTAAGCCATCTTCTCCATCCTCACCATCACCATCACTGTCACCATCAACATCTTCATCATCACCACCATCTCCATAATCATAATTGACTCTACCTATAACCCTAACTCTAACTCCAACTCTAACTCTAACTCCATGTTCCTCATCAAAGAATCCATCATCATCATCTTCATGACAATCGCCATCGCCATCACCATCACCGTCAACCTCTTCATCATCATACGTAACCAGTGGAATATTTTCCAGAGTTGACCCTCGTGTGCAAAAATTGCACACTCCCTCACTGAGCAAAACCCTAGTTTCCAAGATGGACATACAAGATGAGGGCGGGGCCACCGGGGTGGAGGGGAGGGGCACCCCTAGCACTATCCCGACGTGATGAATCCAATGGAGTGGATGGTTTGTCGATCCGAAACATGGTCTTCATTCTATGTCTCATCCCATCTCGCATCCAAAAGGCCTTCAAGGACACCTGCTGGATACCTGCTGGGGGCGTAGAACTCCAACCGTGCAACAAAACTGGGTTCCAGGGAGTCTTGCAGGTGTGTCTAGGCAGGTTTCGACCGGGAACGCTAGCCACAAGTGCCTAGTGGGTGATTTTCTAGAGTTGACCCCCGTGTGCGAAAATTGCACACTCCCTCACTGAGCAAAACCCTAGCTTCCAAGATGGGCATACAAGATGAGGGTGAGGCCATTGGGCCGGAGGGGAGGGGCACCCCTAGAACTATTCCAGCATGCTGAATCCAACGGAGTCAACGGTTCGTCAATCTGAGCCACGGTCTTCATTCTATGGCTCGTCCTGTCTCGCATCCAGAAGGCCTTCACAGACACCTGCTGGATACCTGCCAGGGGTGTAGAACTCCAACCGTGCAACAAAATCAGGTTCCGGGGTGTTAGGATATTTAGACACTTAGGAGTTAGTTAAGATGAACTTGTGTAATATATCTGTTAGGGATAGTGTGTTTCTTTAGTATGCATTAGTATGCATTTGTAAATACTTAATCCGACGGTAACGATATGTTTTAGACATAGAGTGATCCGACGGCTCAACTTCTCTTAGATCAAAACTAACCTTGATCCGTGGCTTAACACCCGATTGGTCCATGATCTCTATTTAAAGAGCATGGAGGGTCATTGTTTAGTTGATCGATTATGAGAAGCTCATTTGTAACTTTCTTTCTTTGCATAATAAATTGTCCTGTAGAAGCTATTTGGCCGGGGCCGTGGAGTGTTTCCCTCAAGAGGGTTTAAACCACGTCAAAACATCGGTGTGTTGATCTGTGATCTGTTTGTGTGAAGTGGTTGCTCTTGGTGTTTGGTCCTTTGGTAGTACCCTTTGTACCCGAACATGGTATCAGAGCTTTTATGAAGTGCCGCTTTCGGTTGTGATCTAGATCTTGAACTGCTGTTGCCAAAACTCGAAAGGGTTTCTAGTTCTGGTATTTTTGTGCATTTCTGGGCTGTGGGAGGTGTTCCATTGTGTCCGAAGCGTCGTTTCCATTGGGAAATAGTTTTCGTTTGATTGAAAACGGTTCCCGGTTGCTCCAGAAACACGTATTTCATCAGATCTGAAGGTATAATGTTACAGTGACGCATTTTTTTTATTTTCGTTTTTTGAAAAGAAAAAATCTCATACTTCATTTTTTTTTTACTGTTAGATTTTTTTTGGTTCGGATTGTTGCTTTCCCGTCTGCGTATGCTCTTTGCCGTGCACCTTGAGCGATCTCGGCAAATCAGAAACAGAAAGGGAAAGGGTTTTTCTCGGTTGCGTATGCTCTTTGCCGTGCACCTTGCGCAATCTCGACAAATCAGAAACAGAGAGTAAACGTAGACTTTCCGGGCAAGCTAACAAGATCTAACTCCACAAGTGTGGAAAAGTTTTTTTGTTTCGATTTGTGGTTTGTTTTGCAGGAAAAAGGGCAAGCAAAAAAAAAAAACAAAAAAAAAACCCTTCCTCATTTCCATATTTTACATACCTTTTAATCTAGCTCACTTAGTTCAAAGTTGCTTTATTCCTTAATAGGTCTTGAGTTCAAGTCCTAGGAAGTTACTTTTAAAAGAAAAAGTGCATGCAATTTCTAATTTCAAGTTACTTTATTGTAAAAGTGCATCTCACTTAAATAATAAAAAATAAAAATAATAATATCATTGTAAAAGTGAAATCACTTATTTTACAAAAGTGGTTCACTTAAAGCAACTTCCTTGTAAAGTGATTGTCAAAAGGTTCATCTTGGGAAGAGGGGGGTTCTTTTTTTTGCTGGACATTCTCTAGCTGCCACGTCACTATTGGGGACATCTTCAACAGTTTCTTTGTTCAAGCATAACTTCATCATACAGAGTCCGTTTTCAGTGCCGTTTTTTTTGAAACCGCCTATTTTTTTGAGCTCTTCACATCCAGACTATTGGTTTCTACTTTTACAGCCATTAATTTACAAATATGGATGCCCTTTGTGATATTCTACTTAACAGTTCCGACTATTTCTCATGGAAATCTTGTATGGAGGATGTTCTACGAAGTAGGGGACTTTTCAGAATTACAACAGGGAAAGAAAAAGAACCCACTGATGATGATAAGAAAATAAAATGGGCAAATAGATGTGATGAAGCTCGTGGATTGATTGGGATGTCAATCTCTACTGATTTGCGATTCCACATATCTGGAATTGATGAACCTAATACTGCTTGGGACAAGTTGGAATCTGTGTTTGGTAAACACAATGAAATTCGAGGTCACCAACTCGAAAATGAGTTGATTTCTTTAAATCAAAGTGACTTTTCATGCATTCAAGATTATTTATCTAAGTACAAAACTCTTAAACTCTTATGTGCAGAATGTAAGATTGAGAGGGAAGACAAACAATGCATTTATCATATTATTTCCAAACTTGGACCTGCATATTCTGTTTTTGTATCTACATTTTACTCCATGAAAGCATCATTGAATGCAGCTAGCTATCAAGAGCCTAGTCTTGAATCCTTTTGTGATTCCTTCATTAGGGAACAAGATAAACTCATTCATCTTGGAATAATCAACAATGCAGATACATCTGGGAAAGCCTTATTGTCCCAACAGAAAGAAAAGTCCAAGCCTCCTAAGAAACAAAATTTTCGCAATAATAAGTCAAACAAGGGTCCAAAACCCTCTCAGTCAGCTCCTTCTTTAAAAAATGACAAAGGATCCAAGCCAAAAGGCAAGAAGACTGAGTGTCATTGCAACTATTGCGGGAAAGATAATCATGGTGAATCTAAGTGTTTCAAGAAGATGGCAGCTTTGGAAGCGGCAATGAAGAAGCACCACATCAGCCTAGATTCGCCTTCAGAATCTACCTCTCATGGACATGCACTTTGTGCTTCTAGTTATTCTTATAATGCATCTTCTTCTTCTACTTCAAATGAATGGCTCATTGATTCTGGAGCATCTTATCATATGGCCAAGGATCAAGCCATCTTTTCTACTATGCATGAATGTAACACCAAACAAATATTTGTTGGTGATGATAGATCTCTAAGTGTTGTAGGAGTTGGAACAGTTCCAATAGATAATGGTCATTTTAGTGATGTACTATGTGTTCCAAGAATTTCCTGCAGTTTGTTATCAGTCTATCAGATCACTCATTCTGGTGAAGGTAAAACTGTGACCTTTTTACACCTCACCAAGTTGTAATCACGGATTTTAAAGATCCTCAACAGGTCTTAGCTACCGAAATTGTTGATGATATTACCAGGTTGTACAAGTTTAACAACTTTGGGTCATCACCTTTCCCTTCAGTTTTTGTTGCTCATAGTGATAACTTGAGCAAACTTTGGCATGAGCGATTTGGTCACTTAAATTATCGCTCATTGCAACAACTATGTAAAGAAAATATGGTGACAGGTCTTCCGATGGTATCTTGCAGAGATGGTGTTTGTTCCGGTTGTGTACTCGGAAAACATCATCAGGACAGTTTTGACAAACATGCCTCTTGGCATGCCTCGGTTCCCTTGGAGCTTGTGCATAGTGACTTGTGTAGTCCTCTTCCATCTGCTTCCTTTTCTGGTTTCAAATATTTCTTAACTTTCATTGATGATAACACCAGACGCACTTGGGTTTATTTCCTAAAACTTAAGAGCGAAGTATTTAACATGTTCTTGGCCTACAAGGCCCTTGTTGAAAAACAATCTGGTCATCAAATTATTAAGTTAAGATCTGACAATGGAGGAGAATATGTTAACAAACAGTTCACTACTTTCTGCACTGAACAAGGCATCCAACAATAGCACACTGTTCCATATACACCACAACAAAATGGTGTAGCTGAACGGAAGAACTGCACTTTAAAAGAAATGGCTAATTGTATGATCCAATCTAAGGGACTAAGTCTTCAATTTTGGGCTGAAGCCATAAATTGTGCAAATTACATAGTTAATCGCACCCCCACAAAAGCATTACAAGGTATAACACTGGAAGAAGCATGGAGTAAAATTAAACCTGATGTAAGTCACTTTCGTGTGTTTGGTAGTGAAGCATGGGCTCACATTCCGGATGAAAAACGGAAAGCATTGCAGCCCAAAAGTGAAAAGTGCATATTTGTTGGATATTCTGAAGATGTAAAAGGTTATAGACTTCTTCAACCACATTCTCATGCTATAATCATTAGAAGAGATGTTAAATTTGATGAAAATCTCTTGGCCTGCGAGCCTAACTCGACGATTGTGCCATCTTTGGCCTGCGAGCTTGATTCGGTGTTTGTGCCTCCTTCTTCTTCTTCCAACTTCCTTGACAGGGTTCCAACTCCAGTTTCTGATGATGACAGTGAGGATGAAAATCCACCTCCGCCTACTCATGTTCTTCCAGTTACACTAGGACAAGTGCTTCCTCGATGGGTCCGTTCAACATGTGAAGCAGCTGGTGATCTTGCCGGTGATCCTAGAGATCAACGTCGAACACGTTCTCAGTTTCAGCGAGCCTCTTCTCTTTTGGCTTAAGTTTTCGAGAATCATGATCCAGAAACTTTTGTAGAAGCTTTAGGGAATCCAGATTGGGATGCAGCCATGGATGAAGAATATCGTTCCTTAATGGCGAACGATACTTGGGATCTTGTACCTCTTCCAAAAGGAAGAAAACTTGTCAGATGTAAATGGGTCTACATAACTAAGTATGCATCAGATGGAAGTGTTGAAAGACTTAAGGCAAGGTTAGTTGCCAAAGGTTTTTCCCAAGTTGAAGGGATTGACTACAATGAAGCCTTTGCTCCCGTCGCAAAAATGAACTCCATCTGCCTTGTTCTTTCCCTTGCAGCCTTACACAACTGGGAAGTCCATCAAATGGATGTCAAGTCTGCCTTCTTACATGGTGATTTACAGGAGGAAATTTACATGGAACAACCTCCTGGCTATGTTCAGAATAACTCTAGCCTTGTCTGCCGCCTTAAGAAATCCTTATATGGCCTTAAGCAAGCTCCTAGAGCTTGGTATGCCAAAATGGATAACTTTCTCCTTGACACTGGTTTTTCTAGATGCCATTCTGACCCCAATGTCTATACCAAGAAAGTAGGAAACCATCTTATCATACTTGTTCTATATGTTGATGACCTTATTCTTACTGGTAGTGACCCTAAGCTTATAACCCATGTGAAATCCAGTCTTAAACAAAATTTTGAAATGTCAGACTTATGACATTTGCATTATTTTCTTGGTCTCCAAGTCCTGCAAACCAAAGAAGGAATCTTTCTTTCTCAGTCTAAGTATGCTTGTGACCTTCTTCGTCGCTTTCACATGGAAGATTGTACACTAGCCCCTTCTCCCTTCCAGTCTGGAGTCAAACTTTTTGCCACTTGTACTTCACCTGAAGTCGATGCCACCTTGTATCGTCAGCTTGTTGGTAGTCTCTTATACTTGACTCATTCCCGTCCTGACCTTTCCTTTGCCGTTGGTCGAGTTTCCCGTTATATGCAGACACCTCATGAAAGTCACTGGAAAGCAGCTAAAAGAATACTTCGATATATTCGAGGTACAGTTCAGTTTGGGATTCATTACAGTACAGGGGGGAAACCTTTGTTGGTTGGTTTCACTGATTCAGATTGGGCCGGCGATCCTGATGATCGAAAGTCTAATGCAGGTTATGTTTTCAGTCTGGGATCTGGACCTATTACTTAGGCTTGTAAGAAACAACAAGCTCTTGCTCTTTCTTCAGCAGAGGCAGAATATCGAGCATCAGTTAATGCTAGTCAGGAAGCTTTATGGCTTCGATAGATCCTTTCAGAGTTTGGATTTGAGCAGCAGCAGCCTACTCCACTTTGGTGCCACAATCAAAGTGCCATCAAGCTTGCCAAAGATCCAGTTCTACATCAACACAGCAAACACATTGAGCTACATATGCACTTCATCAGAAATCTTGTTCATGATCGGGTTCTTGAAGTGCTCTTTTGCCTTACAGATGATCAAGTTGCATACATATTCACCAAGTCTCTTACAGAAGCGAAGTTTTCTAAACTTCGATCTATGTTAGGAGTTCAGGAACTTGTCATTAAGGGGGGATAGGCTCTAATGCCTCCTTCCTTCTCCTAATAGTGTCACTTTTGTAAATCCTTCAATCCTATCCCAAGTTGTTATTAAGGGGGGATGTTAGGATATTTAGACACTTAGGAGTTAGTTAAGATCAACTTGTGTAATATATCCATTAGGGATAGTGTGTTTCTTTAGTATGCATTTGTAAATACTTAATCCGATGGTCAGGATATGTTTCCGACATAGAGTGATCCGACGGCTCAACTTCTCTTAGATCAAACCTAACCTTGATCCGTGGCTTAACACCTGATTGGTCCATGATCTCTATTTAAAAAGCATGGAGGGTCATTGTTTAGTTGATCGATTATGAGAAGCTCATTTGTAACTTTCTTTCTTTGCATAATAAATTGTCCCGTAGAAGCTATTTGGCCGGGGCCATGGAGTGTTTCCCTCAAGAGGGTTTAAACCACGTCAAAACATCGGTGTGTTGATCTGTGATCTGTTTGTGTGAAGTGGTTGCTCTTGGTGTTCGGTCCTTTGGTAGTACCTTGTGTACCCGAACACGGGGAGTCTTGCAGGTGTGTCTAGGTAGGTTCCGGTCGGGAACACTATCCACCAGTGCTTGGTGGGTGATTTTCCAGAGTTGACCCCCATGTGCAAAAATTGCACACTCCCTCACTAAGCAAAACCCTAGTTTCCAAGATGGATGTACAAGATGAGGGCGGGGCCACCGGGCATGAAGGTAGGGGCACCCCTAGCACTATCCTAGCGTGTTGAATCCAATGGAATCGATGGTTCGTTGATCCGAGCCATGGTCTTCAATCTATGGCTCGATGGTTCATTGATCCGAGCCATGGTCTTCAATCTTGGATACCTGTCGAGGGCGTAGAAATCCAACTGTGCAATAAAACCAGGTTCTGAGGAGTCCTGCAGGTGTGTCTAGGCAGGTTTTGGTTGGGAACGCTAGCCACAAGTGCCCAGTGGATGATTTTGCAGAGTTGACCCCCATGTGCAAAAATTGCACACTCCCTCACTGAGCAAAACCCCAGTTTCCAAGATGGACGTACAAGATGAGGGCGGGACCACCGGGCTGGAGGGGTGGGGATCCCCTAGCACTACTTCAGCGTGCTAAATCCAATGGAGTTGATGGTTCCTCGATCTGAGCCACGGTCTTCATTCTATGGCTCGTCCCATCTCGCATCTAGAAGGCCTTCAGGGACACCTGCTGGATACCTGCCGGGGGCATAGAACTACAACCAGGGAACAAAACTGAGTTCCAAGGAGTCATGCAGGTGTGTTTAGGCAGGTTCCGGCTAGGAACGCTAGCCACAAGTGCCTAGTGGATAATTTTCCAGAGTTGACCCCCGTGTGCAAAAATTGCACACTCCCTCACTGAGTAAAACCCTAGTTTCCAAGATGGACATACAAGATGAGGGTGGGGCCACCGGGCCAGAGGGGAGGGGCATCCTAGCCCTATCTCGACATGCTGAATCCAACGAAGTCGACATTTTGTCGATCTGAGAAACGGTATTCATTTTATGGCTCGTCCCATCTCGCATTCAAAAGGCCTTTAGGGACACCTGCTGGATACCTGCCGAGGGCATAGAAATCCAACCGTGCAACAAAACCAGGTTTCGGGGAGTCCTGCAGGTGTGTCTAGGCAGGTTCCATCATGGAACACTAGCCCTAAGTTCCTGGTGGAAGATTTCCAGAGTTGACCCAAGTGTGGAGGCCATGCCAAATTCGCTAAAGGGGGCCATTTCTCAACCAGAGGCCCCCGGGCATGCATGGCCACCATGGATAGGTCTGTAATGGCCAGGTGGACCTATGGGAGGTGACGCAATCCAAGTCTTCTTGTCGGTTTGGATTTTTTGGCCCCGGGCCAAATCCTCCAAGTGTCCCTGAAAGGCCCCAGGGTGCCCGTAGCACCCGAACCATGGCTCAGTTCGCGAATCCTTCGATTCCGTTGGGTCCGGGACGACGGGTTTCAACTAGGGGACACCCCACAGTGTCCCTCGAAGACCCAGAAGCGAAGCCAACATGCCATCTCCGGAGCTAGGGTTTTGCTCAGTGAAGGCCATGCCAAATTCGCTAAAGGGGGCCATTTCTTGTCCGGAGGCCCCCGGGCATGCATGGCCACTGTGGAGAGGTCCACAATGGCCACATGGACCTGTGGGAGATGATGGAATACAAGTTTGCTCTCCGGTTTGGGTTCCATGGCCCTGGAACAAATCCCCATCACTCAGCAAAACCCTAGCTCTGGAGATGGCCCGTTGGCACCACTTCTGGGTCTTTGGGGGATGCTGTGGGGGGTCCCCTTGCTGAAACCCATCATCCCAGACCCACCGGAATCAATGGATTCATGAACCGTGCCACAGTTTGGGTGCTACGAGCATTCTAGTCCGGTGCCCCGGGGCCTTTCAGGGACACTTGGAGGATTTGAATCGGGGCCACGAAACCCAAACCGACGAGAGGACTTAGATTTCATCACCTCCCATAGGTCCATGTGGCCATTGTGGACCTATCCACGGTGGCCACGCACACCCGGGGGCCTCCGGTCGAGAAACGAACCCCTTTAGCGAACTTGGCATGGCCTTCACTAAGAAAAACCCTAGATCCGGAGATGGCCCATTGGCACCGCTTCTGGGTCTTCGGGGGATGTTGTGGGGAGTCCCCTAGCTGAAACCCGCCATCTAGGACCCACTAAAATCGATGAATTCATGAATTGAGCCACTGTTCGGGTGCTACGGGCATTCTAGTCGGGCACCCCGTGGTTGTTCAGGGACACTTGGAGGATTTGACCCAGGGCCACAAAACCCAAACTGGCGAGAGGAATTGGATTACATCACCTCCCATAG
Source organism: Larix kaempferi (assembly GCA_027924585.1). Classification (NCBI taxonomy): domain Eukaryota; kingdom Viridiplantae; phylum Streptophyta; class Pinopsida; order Pinales; family Pinaceae; genus Larix; species Larix kaempferi. The sequence goes on along the minus strand of BSBM01000052.1, from coordinate 4,855,027 downwards.
GTCCACCTGGCCATTGCAGACCTGTCCACGGTGGCCACGCATGCCCGGGGGCCTCCGGTCGAGAAATGGCCCCCTTTAGCGAATTTGGCACGGCCTTCACACTGGGGTCAACTCTGGAAAGTCTTCTACCGAGCAATTAGGGCTAGTGTTCCTGGCCGAAACCTTCCTAGACACACTTGCAGGACCCCCCGGAACCCAGTTTTGTTGCACGGTTGGAGTTCTACGCCCCCGGCAGGTATCCGGTAGGTGTCTGAGAAGGCCTTTTGGTTGCGAGACAAGACAAGGCATAGAATGAAGACCGTGGCTCGGATCGACGAACCATTGACTCCGTTGGATTCAACACGCTGGGATAGTGCTAGGGGTGCCCCTCCCCTCCGACCCAATGGCCCCACCCTCATCTTGTACGTCCATCTTGGAAACTAGGGTTTTGCTCAGTGAGGGAGTGTGCAATTTTTGCACACGGGGGTCAACTCTGGAAAATCATCCATCGGGCACTTTTGGCTAGCATTCCCAACTGGAACCTACCGAGACACACCTACATGACTCCCCAGAACCCGGTTTTGTTGCAAGGTTGGAGTTCTATACCCCCGGCAGGTATCCAACAGGTGTCCCTGAAGGCCTTCTGCATGCGAGATGGGATGAGCCATAGAATGAATACCATGGATCGAATCGATGAACCGTCAACTCCATTGGATTTAGCACACTGAGATAGTGCTAGGGGTGCCCCTCCCCTCTAGCCCGATGGCCCCTCCCTCATCTTGTACGTCCATCTTGGAAACTAGGGTTTTGCTCAGTGAGGGAGTGTGCAATTTTTGCACACGGGGGTCAACTCTGGAAAATCACCGACCAGGCACTTGTGGCTAGCATTCTTGACTGGAACCTGACTAGACACACCTGCAGGACTCCCTAGAACCCGATTTTGTTGCATAGTTGGAGTTCTACACCACCGATAGGTATCCAGCAGGTGTCCCTGAAGGCCTTCTGGATGCGAGACGGGACGAGCCATAGAATGAAGACTGTGGCTCGGATCGATGAACCGTCGACTCTATTGGATTCAACACACTGAGATAGTGCTAGGGGTGCCCCTCCCCTTTGGCCTGGTGTTCCCGCCCTCATCTTGTACATCCATCTTGGAAACTAGGGTTTTGCTCAGTGAGGGAGTGTGCAATTTTTGCACACGGGGGTCAACTCTGGAAAATCACCCACCGAGCACTTGTGGCTAGTGTTCCTGGTCGAAACCTGCCTAGAAACACCTGCAGGAGTCCTCAGAACCTGGTTTTGTTTCACGGTTGGATTTCTACGCCCTTGGCAGGTATCTAGCAGGTGTCCCTGAAGGCCTTTTGGATGCGAGATGGGACGAGCCATAAAATGAATACCGTGGCTCGGATTGACGAACCGTCAACTCCGTTGGATTCAGCACGTCGGGATAGTGCTAGGGGTGCCCCTCCCTTATGGTTAGGTGGCCCCGCTCTCATTATGTACGTCCATCTTGGAAACTAGGGTTTTGCTTAGTGAGAGAGTGTGCAATTTTTGCACATGGGGGTCAACTCTAGAAAATATTCCACCGGTTTCATATGATGATGATGATGGTGATGGTGATGATGATGGTGATGGTCATGAAGATGATGATGATGGAGGATTTGATGAGGAAACTGGAGTTAGAGTTAGAGTTGGAGTTAGAGTTAGGGTTAGAGGTAGAGTCAATGATGATGATGGAGATGGTGGTGATGATGAAGACGTTGATGGTGAAGGTGATGGTGATGGTGAGGATGGAGAAGATGGCTTAGTGATAGGGTTTGGGTGAGGGTTAGGGCTAGGGTTATAGAAGGAAATTGAATTAGGGTTAGAGGTAGAGTCAATGATGATGATGGAGATGGTGGTGATGATGAAGATGTTGATGGTGACGGTGATGGTGATGGTGAGGATGGAGAAGATGGCTTAGTGCTAGGGTTTGGGTGAGGGTTAGGGCTAGAGTTATAGAAGGAAATTGAATTAGGGTTAGAGTTAGAGTTAATTATGATGATGGAGATGGTGGTTATGATGAAGACGTTGATGGTGATGGTGATGGTGATGGTGAGGATGGAGAAGATGGCTTAGTGCTAGGGTTTGGGTGAGGGTTAGGGATATTGTTATAGAAGGAAATTGAATTAGGGTTAGAGTTAGAGTCAATGATGATGATGGAGATGGTGGTGATGATGAAGACATTTATGGTGATGGTGAGGATGGAGAAGATGGCCTAGTGCTAGGGTTTGGGTGAGGGTTAGGGCTAGGGTTATAGAAGGAAATTGAATTAGGGTTAAAGTTAGAGTCAATGATGATGATGGAGATGGTGTTGGCGATGGTGATGGTGATGATGAAGGAGATGGTTTAGTGCTAGGGTTTTGGTGAGGGTTAGTGCTAGGGTTTGGGTGAGGTTTGATAATGCAATGTTTTCAAATATATTTGGTGTATGCTAATGGATGAGGATACAAGTGCAAATATGAAGAATTTTGCATATGTATACTATGACCTATTACTTCATGGTTATTATGAGTGATTGACCTACTAGATTAGGTAAGGTGTTATATGATGGGTTCACATATGGTTGAAGTTTGTGCACATAATTTAAGTGGATTTATACATGAGGTATCACAGGGTGGATGTGGTTGTTATGAGCCTAACTAAGTGGATGTTGATATAATTGAGATATTCTTTCAGCTAAGTATGTGTTAGGTGAGTATTTTTATGATTAATTTTTATAATATCTTTTTGTTTAGGTTGAGTGTTAAGTTATTAAAAGATTTTCTCTCAACTTCTCTTTTTGTTAAGGAAGTAGCTACATGTCCTTAATGTACATATACATGTAATAAATGTGCAATTGAATTGAATTTTGTTGAAAAACATCTCCCTATATTTTCTAATAAATCTGACAAGAGAACCAGAAGCAACAAAATATTGGGAAGTTTAATTTGTAGGATAAGAGGATTAACATATAATAAAGTATATTTTTCATTGATAATTATGTTACATAGTGTGTTTCTATGTTCTATGGTTTTTATATGATGTCATTGGTTCTATGTTTTTTGGAGGTTATTTGTTGCAAAATAGTAGTCATTGTCTATTGGTTTGATGCAATGCACCGTATAATGAGAAAATATTCTACAAGATGCTACTAATACTATGTTTTATGAAAGAATTATCATGGAAAAGTTGCAAATAAGTACTACTAATGATGTGCTTGAGTTGAATGTGATTCCCAATTATTATGTCATTGTTGGGATTTTGTACCTGTGAAGAATAACTGTAATAGATGGGGGGGTTGAAGATATGAATAAACAATATTTTGTCCCAAGGAAGTGTTGGTCTCATTTTTTTTTTAGTTATGCGACATCACGATGGATTGAGTAGTCATGATTGATCATATGTGTTTATGAATTATTAGACAATTGCTATGATTATTATGACCATGGTGCATAAAGCATGGAGACTGAGCTACATAAGGAATAGAGGTAATAGAGGTTGTGTGAAGGCAATGTTGAATGTTGTTGCTAGCTCTTGCATGTATTGTAAGGAGAATCATGCTTGAGTGAATCATGCATGGTGGAGATCACTGATTAAGCATTGACCCGAAGGCTTTTGCATGTTTATTTTGTACATGATGCATGGTTTTTGTGTATGTGGCTCTTGGTGAGATCATGATGAGAAAAAACCCTTTGACTTGGTGGACTATTCCACATTTACAAGTCAAGTAGAAAAATTCAAAAGAGGTGTAAATGAGAGGAAGCAAATGAATCGCATTGACGCCAATTACACTTGCAAAATCAGAGCAATCAAAGCTCTCAATATCATTGATACCACTCTGTCCCTGAAGAAGATTTCCCTATAAAGTACCTGGATCATGACCAAAGGAAGTGACTACCCCCAGTGAAAACTACCCTCCTCTGATTAGTAGCACTTAGTTTTTTTCCTGTGCAGCCTTCCCAGGTTGCAGAGTAACGGCCATTGCTTTGCCTAGAGGTTAATTAGAGTGTGTAAGATAACAAGTGTTCTCCCAGCCGAATTTTTTGGCATTTGATTAGCGGCATATAGGCTATATAATACTAGAAATGACTCAATGTGACTTGGGACCTTAATAGATTGGGTAACAAACCCTTCTAATAGTGATCCTATCCCACTTGGAGTCCAAATACCCCCTATTGAGGGTACGTGTGGTGGGTCATGGATTCTAGGGCTAGATTAGGTTAATAGGGCTACATTAGGTTTCTAGGATTCTAGATTAGTTTCTGAGGGTTAGATTAGTGTTTCTAGGGTTAGTTTAGCTTTCTAGGATTTCTAGGGATAGATTATGTTTCTAGGATTCTAGATTAGTTTATGAGGGTTAGATTAGTGTTTCTAGGGTTAGTTTAGCTTTCTAGGATTTCTAGGGCTAGATTACGTTTCTAGGATTCTAGATTAGTTTCCGAGGGTTAGATTAGTGTTTCTAGGGTTAGTTTAGCTTTCTAGCATTTCTAGGGCTAGATTATGTTTGTAGGGTTATATTAGTGCTTCTAGGGTTAATCATACATGAATAAACAATCACATGGCTATAAATCATAACTTAATCATAACTCAGACATCAAATAAACGATATCAAATAAACCATCTAACATGAATAACATTAACCGTGCACGAATAAACAATCACATGGCTATACTATGTACCTCAGTCAATTAGGCCTTCTGGATCCTCTCAGTTTTTTATTGTCTCGAACAATCTCTCATGCTTCGCATGAGGTAGTAAGTAGCGTACCTTGTTTGATGAATTAGTTGACATTGTCTGTAGTTGGATGTTTGTACCCACGATCAAGTGCGTAAATTGATACACCCGTGACCCTAGTCTATAATCTGTGTATGTGTAGCCATTTCTCTTTGGTCCCTTTCCATCCACTGTAAGATATTCCCCCTAAACAACCATCGAGCCAGTCGGAAAGGTAATGCCTTCACTATCTGTTAATGATGTGAGCAGGGTTTGCTTCCCCTGGATGCCTCATGCCAACCAATAATTCATCCCAATTGCACTATCTGTCGGGGCGACAACTGTGTAGATGTGTCCTTCAAAAATGCATTTTAAGGTCATATTCGAACAAGTAGTGGTTTGATAACTTGGATAATTACAAAAACAAGGAGGGAACCGGGATATGCATGCATAAATGTTTACCTGGTTGTACAAGATCATATATATGATCATATTCATTCGAAATAGAGGAGTGGCCTTCCTCTAACTGGATTGTTTCAGCAACTGCACGTGGGTCCACTGCAAGTGATACATGATCCCATTCATCAACCCAATCCATTGATTCGCACTCATCCCACTCACAACTTCTCAAGACCCACAAAAACAAGCAAGTTTTCATGTCCATATTTCAAATAAAGGATTGTTTGAGCTTCGAACTGAATGAAATCCACAAGTGCCTTGCACAGTACTACAACTATAAGAACATGATCGATCTATATCAACTACATTCCAGAAATTTCTGACAACATGTCCTCTACCTGTTGGTATGTGTTGCTTCGTGGTTCGATATGACATTTTTTCTTTGCACCATCAAACTGTGGATTCAACATTCCGAATATGAGGGCCTCCCATGCACCTCATCTCCTCCCTTTCGTAGGGCAGTTTTGAGACATGCTCTAGCCCCATCGTGCTCTCCCTTTCCATGCCCGGTCTCAAAATAGTTCCATACATGCATCACATCATATGTCTTGTGCAACATACTCAACCACTGGAAAACACGTGCATTTTTGAACTGGCTTGCACAACCATCTCACCATATCCAATGTTGATCCATATGTATCCCTCTCTCCTTCAGCTGATCATAGAAATTTTTGAAGCAATGCTGCACATAATGCAGGTCGTGGCACCTGTCGTCACTAATGTAGAACCTCATGTCATTGCTGCTCTCTGGCGCATGCCTATACGTGATATGGACCATTATGCTAACTTGGTCTGAATGGTAGTATTGACTTTGAATCTCATTCTGTGGCTGTAGGGTATAGTTTTCCACAAAGTCCATAGCCGACAATATTGTGCCCTTGGGAAAGGTGTCCTTGCATTGTCTGTACTGTTCATCCTGCCATCGTGCTACATGGACGTGCTGTACATAATGCTTGGTATTTTGGTAGAATTCCTTCATGAAATCACAAATTTGTACCTGGTGCCACAAAACCAAGGGCATTAATACAACGCGACATTTTCAATCTGAATATATATGTACAAATTCAACATGTACAGTATGAAAGCATGCAAACTTAGATTACCTGTGACTTCACCAATGCAATTTTTTTGCTTTCCTTCGAACTATCTACTTCATATGTTATGTATTGGAAGTTTTGCATTTCTACTGACATCCTCCCAAATTCGTGCTCCGTGGTTGCGTGGATGTAGCGGCTCAATAATGAAAATCCACTACAACTGGAACACGTCCCATATAAACATGATCCTTTATAATATTTTTGTCCTTCAGGCCTTCGAAACATTATGCTATGTATAAATTCTTTGGATGCATTCGGTGGTTGTAATGAAGGGAAATCCTGCACAATGTTAGTATGCAAACCAAAAAATATATGTCTATATGTATCATAATAGTACTCAAATTCTACATGGTATCTACAACAACATGTACTGCGATCAATGCAAATTCTAACATACCAGGGTTTGCATTTTTCGAAGGACCTTTGGCCCAAGTTCAATTGTGTGTGCTCATTCTTGAACCTCTCATAGACTTCTGTTTGTGTGGTGTCAAGGAAGTGCTTGACATGGGGTTCACCACCCCTAACACCTTTTCTCAACTTTAAAACATCTCTTTGATTCGATGACGGTCTAGTGTTATCATGCCAAAACTTTTGCACTAGTTCTTTAATAGCATCAATGAGATTCATGTTTGAACGAGGTAACCTACCAATAAAGGCCCAACAATCCTTTTGGCCTAGGGTCTCAAGTTTTTCTCTAATGGCAGAATACTTTTGAAGAGTCTTTCTATCTACTTTAAAGATTTTACATGTGTGTGATAATAGGAGACGTTGCCTTGTGGATTTGTCTACAATCGATTTTGACAGCACACGACGGGCCGCATTAAAATCTTTTGTGTGAGAAGTTTTTTCAATCAAATTAAATGCAGATTGTAGATTTCTAACAACATGATTGTTGGCCTCTGAACTTCTAACTACCTTTATGCACAAAATTCTCTTAACATGAGCTAGACAATGTGATTTTAACAAAGCAAGAAACAATTGACATTTTGTTGCATCGGTTTTGGATTTAAAAAAATCTTTGATTATCTTGTTACAATGGAATCAATAGTGCATTTGGGCATCTTACCTTCAAGTTCTGAAAATGAACTTTCATCCACATGAATACATGTGGGAGTTCTTCGTCATCCGGTTGATAGTTGAGGCAAGGGAGTCGAGAAGGAAGTAAGAGTCTCGTCAACGGTTTGTTGTGGCCCTTCATTCAGTAATTGGTCCTACAATGGAGTGTGTTCACCAGGTGGGTGCTCTTCTTGGGGTGGTTGCTAGTTAAGAACTTGTTCAACATCCATCCCTTCATACTCGACATCAGTCAAGATTTGATTGACTTCAACCACTTCATCATTTCTTGTTGATGGATCTAAGGCACTAACATTTTGATTTCTACGGTTTTGCATGTACAACCTGGCCTTTTCTATTATCTCATGGGCCTTTTCAAGGGGCAGCTGTGTCCTTCTAGACTTTCTTTGATTATTACGTCTATTGCCCATATTCAATGCGCTTTTGGAAAAAAAAAATATGATCCCTGCAAGAATGAACAACAAACAAGATATTAAAACTCGATGTGCATGATTATTAAAGCTCGATGTAGCAATTGATTATGTGCAACAACATCTAGTGACAATGTTTTCATATAATCTTAAAAGCTATTGGGAATGCCCTACATATAAAGTTACAACATCACATCTAGGAACACAGTAGGATGGTATTGGATGGTGGTATGGGATGTTAGTAGTCCAACAAATTCCCTACCAGGGAGAAGCTCATATCACTTCATTTTCATGGTATGGATGAGGGAAAATAGCCCCAAAAGACTAAGAGTTTTCAATTGTTTAGGTGTTTGTGTGAGTTGTTGTAGTGAAACCATGAGGAATTCAACAAATGTTTGTCTACTAGATGGAGGAATGTGATTATGAAATGTTATTGGTGGTGACGCAAGTAATTTTTTTTTATTATCTTCATGAAAGGTTGAAAGCATTGCTTGGTGCATGTTGTAGTTTTTTTTTGGTAGGATGTTTTTATTGTCTATGTTGAAGATTAAGAAGACTAAAATAGATCTATCATACAATTCATGAGGAAAAACCAAAATAGATTCCATTCAAACAAGTGAATGAAGACTAAATTACATTTAACAAGATCAAATTTTCACCATACCTTAAGGATTATGATTGTTCTTTGCTTCAAATGTCAAATGCTCTTTTGATGTGTCCACTATATGTAAGAAGACTTCATGTGTATCCAAGTAGAATGAGAATTCAATCCAAGGTGCCAAAAAGAGTCCAACTGTTGTGTATTCACTCAATTGATCCAAATAGAGCCCAATAGGTGTGTATTCAATACAAAGAGCCAAATAGAGCCCCAAATATTGTGTATTTTATCCAAATGGTGTATGAATTCAATCTACCATGAAAATGCTTGTTGGACTGTGCGTGAAACCAGCGAACAGAACGCGATGAATGAGGGAAAAATGCGGGAGAAAGAACGTGGGTGATTTTCTAAATTTTATGTTCAACAGGGATGCGCATGCACCTCTGGCGGGTGCGTGCTAGAGGCTCGTGCGCGCATCTGGTGCGTGCGCATCCTTGCTGAACGTTGTAATGGTTGGTGGGTAACGTTCATTGTATTTATTTCCCAACAAATATAAATGTGTCGGGTTATGCCTAGAGCCCCTCCCCATAAAGATCCCCTCCCCCATAAAGGCCTTTAGGACCTCTTCTAACCCATAATCCCTAAGTGCATTTAAGGGATTCTAGGTGTTTGGGGGTTTAAGGGTATATTTACAAATTTGTGTATTTTGATTTCAAAACATTAATTTAATTTTCAATTAGAAACATATGTATTACATCAAGAATAATTAAATACATAGTATATATATATTAATGTTGTATAAAGACTGCTTGGAGGTGCGATTATTGTGAGATCATAGTATGTCAGATTTGTTCATAATTACCAATAGATTTTATTCTCTCAGGGCGATGTAGATGTGACAAAATGCACTTTGATGGTTAGTTTTATTTGTTGGGAAATATTTGCCCGGTTAATTTATGGGGAATGATAACAGTCTTGATACTCCCACCCCTATGGAAGGCTGGAAAAGCATAGCACATAAGGTATAAGATTGGCTTCATGTAATATGCAGAGCACTCTTCTTTACATTGCTGTATTAATCAAAATCTAAGGCACATGTTATTTTTTGTCTCAGTGTAGGATGAAGATGATGAGATGTAAAGGATCTAATCAAGTAGTCATGGAGGGCCTCCTCATCATGGAAGATTTTATGAATAGTGTTCATCTGCTGTAAGTGGAATCACAATTGCAATAAAATAAGGTTTTTCGTCATGATGATGATGATGAAGATCATGACGAAGATGATGATGATGATGAAGATGGTGATGATGATGATGACTAATGATGATGATGATGATGATGATGATGATGTTGATGATGAAGATGATGACGAATATGCAACACATCGTCCTCATCATCATCATCATCTTTATCATCATAAACAACATGATCATCATCATTGTAGCTAAGGTTTTCACCCCAGCTTGTGCAAATGAGCACCTACTAAGGAGAAAGCACTCCTTAGTAGTAGTTCAATAAACAGTAAATTAAAACACTAAAACAATATGAAATTTAACCTAGCATGAGCATTAACAAACATAACAAAACATGAAAATATGGTGAAGATCTTTCTTTTTTGTATTAAAAATTACCTCAGGTGTAGAGGTTGGTGAAGCTCTTGCAACAGTCCAGGAGGGTTGCTTCCAAGCTTCCAGCTTTGCTCCTTTCTCTTTCTCCAAAGGGTGGAAATGGGCCAAAAGGGGCACTCAAATGTGAAAGTAGCTCAAGGGTGAGCTAGGGTTTCAAGAGTGATTTTGGCAGAGTAAGGGTGTGTTTGACTGTGGATATGAAATGAGGGGCCTCCATCACCTATTTTAGGTTTTTAGTGGTGGAGTGCTGGCCCATGGTTTTGGGAACCATATGGTTTAGGTTAGTTGTATAGGGTTTTTCCTTCCTTTTCCCCTCTTTTTCTTCTTTTTTGTATTTTTTATTCCCTTTTTAGAGGGTTTTTGTTATTTGGAGGAATTTTGGATTATTTTGGGGGGAAAATGGGTTTTTTGGCCTTTTGGAGGCTTTTTAATGGGATTTTAAGGTTTTGGAGGCAAATATGGACAAATGAGTCATGTAATGGGGTAGATGAGGTAGTGAGCACTTTTTTGGTGTTAACAGATTGCCCCTTGATGTGTGAGGGAACGAGCTCATCGTATGGCCGATAGACATCATAAGTATTTTATGGTTTTCCTGGGATGTGGAGAAGAGAAGAAACGAACTAGATCCCGGAACAACGGTCCCGAACAAACTACAAAAACTGAAAGTACATGACCTCAAAAATGAATGAGGAATAATCTGAACATATGGACGAGGCGGGCATTCCCATGCTTGTATCAAGATATAGAACAATAATAATAATAATGGGGTCCAAAATATGGGGACCTGACATATACATGGCCTCAAATAATGAATGAGGAAGAATCTCAACATATGGACGAGGTAGGCATACCCATGCTCGTATCAAGATACATAAAAAATAACTGTGAGGCCTGAAAAGGGGGACCTTTAGGACACATAAAGAACCACTGTGTACATCATAAGGGTCCAGAGGGGACACAAATCTGGGACATACTGCTGGGATGACCATGTCTGAGCTGAAGAATTGATACACTGGAATAACAACAGTGCTACTGAGTGGGGTACCAAAGGAACTGATGAGCTGTTGGATCATAGTGACGGGGAGTCATACCCTCAATGGTACACTGAACTGGAACTGAACTGGGTACTCAAGCAAGCATATAACTGGATGGATTCTGAATACAATATCCAACGCAACCCGGACATCCACGGGAACATATAACTAGGCATTCCAAAGTGACTCACCAATGTGCTAGAGTCAGGGTAAATACGGGGTCTTCGACCAATAATTGAAGGGATATAAACCCTGTGCGATTCTCAACGATGCGATCAAGGTGTTGAAGTCGAGCATGTGAGAAACAACCACTCGGAGAGGCAATGATGACTCCTCTCAAAATGGTCCATAGGCACTCACCACAGATGGTGATGGGTCCAAGGCGTAGGGACCTCTGGGTCTATCCTATGGAATAGAGGGGATGTCATCGACAGAGGGAGACCTGAAACTAGCAAGGAAATGATGTTTCCTTGATAGGAGCACGAGGTGGAGAACCGAAGTGTGAGAGTACTGATGGTAGGACATAAATACTGTGGGGGATAGCTGGGCGAGTAGAGTGGGTGGACTCAAACTTCCTTTGTTCAGAGTATGATGGCGGGGATGATCGGGCAGCATATGACTGCAGAATACTATGAACAAAGGTAACCTGATTGGGGGTGCTACCGAGATGATCGATCATAGTGCCAAGAGGTACAGGGAGACTTCTTCACAGGTTAAGGAACTAGAAGAAGTGTGTGTAAAATGGTACCATTGTGTGGATTTATACGATCCCAGGACAGTTCATGCTCGTAATTGCTTTCAATTTTAAGGAGTCTGAAAGCGATAAGAAGACTCTGAAATAATGGAATGGTACTGTCGTGTGGATTTGTACGAGCCCAGGATAGTTCATGCTCGTGGTTGCTTTCAATTTTAGAGAGTCTGAAAGCGATTAGAAGACTCCAGGGGGTTGCTTTTTCGTGTGTTAGTCTCCAAGGCCCGAAGAAGCATAAAAGGATGCAATGAAGAACTCTTCTAGCCGGTGTGACTAGAGTATTCATTTTTCATAATTAGCCTACCAGGTCTGGAAAAGGGTTAAACTTATACCAGATAGAAGCCCTTTCAGGTACTTTAACGAATGAGCATGAAAGGAATCAAGATTGCTCGGTGATATTTTCATTGTTTTAGGAGTCAGAAAAGAGCTTAACATAAACTCCTTAAGTGCCTTTTTCATAAAGGACTTGTCCGGCTCAAAAAAGGGATAAAATTATATCGAACAAAAGGAATGGCCAAGTAAGGAGGAAGTGCTCAATCAAGGAACATTGATGATGACCAAGAATGAGGGAGGGTGGGAACACTGGTGGTCCTCCTTGCGGGATAATGAATGGTGACAAAATAACAAAACAATTGCAGTATGAGTGGAGTGACTGGCTCATGTAAAAATGTGGAACAATCCGATGGTGGTTGATGTGGTACGCAAATCGAGGCAGCAAGGTGTCAGGACACAATGTTGAAATTGTACCTATTGAGAGTGAGAAATGATCTCAAGCATCATCACGATCTTGGAAAAATGAATCCGGCGATATATAAAGTGTCAAAAATGGAGAATAGCTGAAGTGGCATGCAAACTGAGGTGACGGGGGGCGTTTTGGAAAAATACTCAAAATATCTGGGGGTGAGAGCGAGAAATGATCTCAAGCATCATCACGGGATCGAAAAAATGAATCCGACGATATAAAATATATCAAAAACGAAGAGCAATCGAAGTGGCACGCAAACCGAGGCAACTAGTGGTGTCTACAAAATGCTCAAAAAATGATGTGGAAAAAATAAGAAAACAAATTGACCATCATGAAGGTCTCGTCGTGTTGATTCCAGTGGTGGAAAAGGTTCGAAAAATGGACTCGGTATGGGTTCAGAATGGCCAAAACAAGAAAAAGTCAACAGACTATAAATAGTGAGTGGGTCCAACATGACAAGTGTCATTTGGACTTGTTGATTTTGAATAGTGATCAGAGTGGACCAGAGCTGAGTTGGTGTTTCTGGATGATCTCACCGGCCGTTTTCAGATCCGGGAGTTACAGGTATTCCGACAAACTCATACCTGCATTTTCATTGGGTTCGGGGGGGTGGTGGGTCCCAGGGGAGTTTTTGTACGGTCCATGTGGGGTGGAACCACGGTCGGGGACCGCGGGTTCCAGGGTGGATCAAATCAGTTGACTAGGGAGTGGTAGTTGAATAGATCATATAAATGGTGTTAATCTCTCCGGATGAGGGTGATAATGGGGGGTGGATCTCCTCAATTGTGGGGGGAGCCGTCTCAAGGTCCAAATTATTCATCTCACAAAGAGCTGCTTTGTAATCGAGAAGATCAGGACAGTGATGTGAGTAATGGCTGTAAATTCCGCATATTGCACAAGGGTGGTTGGTACGCAGTGATTTATCACAAGGCTTAGGGGTTGGATCTAGTTCGACAACCAGGATGTTGGGGTCGCCGTCAAGCATTTGCATGTGTTCCTGTAATGCAGGTAATTGTGGACATTGATGAGTTGGGTGGCCTAACTCATCACATAATGAGCATTTGGGAGGAGCACGAAACACGGGGGGGTGTTTAACTGCTTTGGGCAGGGGTACAGCAGTGTATGGTTGTGGGCCTCTACCCCCAGTGTGCTTGATAAGAGGGGGGGGGATTCGTAGATGGCGAAGGGGTAGTGGCACCGGGAGGTGGTTGACTAGTAGTGGCAATGGGTTGCACCAGTTGTAGGACAACATTTGGTGTCGTCGAAGGAACGGGAGGTGAAATATACCACACGGGTAATCCCAAAGTTAACCCGGGGAGGCTAAGAGTAGCAATAACCAGGGCGCTTACTATGCCCGAGGGAGGGAATAGGAAGGGGATTGTGTGGATGGGTATAACACCAATGTGACTAGGTACCAATGAGGTTTTGGGTAACAAGGGTGGTTGATTGTTGGGTGTTTGTGTATTGTGGGAAAGGGTACATAGGTCGGATACTTCGGTCACAGGTGATGGGGGTGGAATGGATTGGACTATTGAGGTCATCGGTGTATCTGAGTAAAGTTCGGGTCCCAAGGAGGAAACAAACGAGGTAGTTGTACCACAAATAGGTTGTTCAACCATGGGGAGAACATTTTCGGGTGCAGCAGGGGCATTGGGATCGTAATAGGTGAGTTGGTCGACCTTGACCATGCGTCTGTCATGGGGGAACATCATGGTATGAAAAACAGATGAGGAAACCGCTTGCATGGCATACATGTAGATGCGTCCAAGTAAGAGGTTATAATCAAGTTGGGCATTGACGACCTCTATGTCAATGAGCACGGTTTTATCAGTCAACTGGACGGGGACATTAGCTAAAATACCTTGGGGTTGAGCTGAACAACCGTCGTAGGCTCGCAATGCAGTGGTGGACTGCTGGAGAGTAGGGGATCCCAACTTTTTCCAAACGAATGTGGACATAACACATGTAGAGGCACCTTCATCCATAATGCACTGATGGATGACAAGATTTCAAACGAAAATAGAAACTTGGAACGCTAAAGTGGAAGGCATGCGTGGTTCGGACTGGTCCAAATCAAAGGCCATCAGTCGTGAATCATTTGGGTCAATAGCACCAATGGCGGAGAGCAAAGTCTTGCGCTGTTAAGGACAGTTTTTGAAGACTTCTAATGCAGACATGGCTGCAGGAGATTGGGCTAAGTCATCTACAATGTTGTAATTTGACGCAGCGCGAGCATTGGGATTATTGTTGATGCGACGAAGTGGGAAGTGAGGTGCTTTGGAGGCGCCATCTAGTGGATCCGGAGGTATATGTAACGTCTGATCAGTGGGATGAGCGTTAGTGTTTTTGTCGGTGGGAGAGGCTTCAGGGGTGGAGCCATATTGGTTCAGACGGGTTTGGAGGTTGACATCGGCTGATGACATCATTAACAAGTGGTGGGTACCTGAGTCTAACATGGGTTGATCTGGAGCAGCATAAGTGATCTGTTGTTGTGGTGGCGCATTGAATTGAGGGGGAGCCAACGTCTGAGTGTTCATTATGCCTTGGGTTGGTAAGGGGTTTTGTAGCACCAAAGGTTGATGTTGAGGTGGTGGGGGGTTGGGTGGCACCTGAGGAGCCGCGTGCCCTTTGGCGATGGGCATCATCAGTCCAGGGTTGTCGAGATTGCTCCAAATGTGGGAAAGCATGTGTGTAGTGGCCATACACCCTGCAAATAGAACAAGGATGGTTTGTTCACAAATTAGGATTTTTGTCCTGCTTGGGTGGCCGATCAGGGTTCTGGTTGGCAGGTGCCACGTTATTGTTGTTTGGGGGATTGGGAGGTTGACCGACTTGGTTTGGAGGTTGGTTGTTTCCACGGTTATGGCCTTTTCCACGGTTTTGATGGCCCTGTTGGCGCTGGTTGTTTTGGTTCTGCTGCGGGTTCTGTTGGGCATATACTTGCCCTTGGGAAGCAGGTGGGTTCTGGAGTTGTGCAGGTGCGGGAGCAGGATGCGGTGGATAATAAGCAGGTGGAGGCTGCGTAGGTGTTGAACCTTGTGGGGGTTGTTGATACGTCTGCGGAACGAGTTGTGGGTTTGCCACAGGGGCTGCCTGTGGTGGGTAATAAGCATGTTGGGATTGAGAGGACACAGGAGCTGGTGTAGCCTGTGGGTGGTAATATGGCTGAGGTGCGACCGGGGGGGCATAAGCAGGGGATGCATGACCAAATCACTAAGGTGGTCAGGAGGGTCTGTGGGAATGGTGGTGATGTGCCATGGGAGCATACGAATTGGTTGCTCCGGATTGAGATGTAGCCCATGAAAGGTCGGGGCCATGGCTAGGATGTGCTATGGAAAAGGGTTGGGGATGCGAGGCAATACGACCAATGATGCCATATATGGCATGGTATTCCCTCGGTGCATCGTGTTGGGAGGAATCGCCATGAGGGGCATCAGGTATGATGGAATATAGATAACCCGACTGGGCGTAAATGAGGTCAAATTGCTGGGCTTTTAGGATGGCCTCTTCTTCGGACTAGGGTCGTTCGGATGCCACATCCTTGGCAATGACAGGAAGGAGGGATTTTAGAAACCAATCTAAGAAGATACGGTCGTCTAACTTGATTTTGCAGAGGCTACGGCGTCGACGCCATTCATGAATGTGGTCAGTGATGTGGGTAGCCGTGTTTTGTCTGCAAGACAGTAGGATCTCAACTCCCGCGTCATAGCGGACAGGTAACTGAAAGAACTGCAGGAAAGTCGAGGCAAGGGAGGTAAAGGTGGCATGGGTCCCATGGGGCTGCTCGATGTACCACTTAGCTGCAGAGCTAGTGAGGGTGCACTATAACAGACGGAGGCGGACAGAGTCGTCCACTATGGAGTTGGAGGAACACCATAGATGGAAGGACATAATATGGTTCTGGGGGTCCTCACCTGCCTTGCCCTCAAACTTAGGGATGTCGGAGAGGAGCTTGGTGGGCATGTGAGGCCACCCAGGGTCGTGTCTGATGGGATAGTTAGTGACCATGTTGGGGCCAATTCCCCCAAGTGGAGGGGAAAGGTTTGGGATGTTGCCCCCAAGTGGAGGAACGAAAGTGGTATGGGACGGTCTTGCACCGCCAAGGGTAGTGTGAGTCACTGATGGAGTGGGGATAGGTATGCCAGCGACTGGAATGGGTACAGTGATCAGAATGGTAGATGCGGGCCCCATCGAGGGCATACCCAAAGCAGGTGTGGTAGCTGGTGTGGTGGTGGATGCTCCACCAATGGTCCCTACAAAGAAAGGGGTGGAAGTCACTCCAGCCATGGAGATGGTTGGTGTAGTGTAAATGGGGTTCTCGGACTCTGCCTCAGAATCAGAGGTAAAATAAGAGTTGTCTAGATTGGGTGATGGAGTTCTATGTTGTTGACGAGTGGAGTAAAGTGACAAGGCTCGAGATCTATGATGAGTGGTATCAAGTGATGAATATCTATGTCTATGACAAGTGATGTCAAGTGAACTGTGCTATGGGGGCTCGCCCCGGAGGCATCGAGAATGTCTCGGGGACTCAATGGTGACAAATGGTGTCAAATATCTAGGGGTTGTGTTGAGTGAAAAACAGCTCAAAAACCCTAATGCAACTGAGTGTGCAGAAGGAGAGCTCAAAAAATATGGCACTCAGGCCAACAACCAACTCAAAACACTTACTGTAACAGCTGTGCTACAATAAGTGGAGTATCAATAGAAATGGTCAAAATACCAACAAGCAGCAGGTTTCCTAAAAAATAAAAATAATGGACTCACTAGACCAAAAGGAGGTAAGGGAGCATGCAAAAACCTAGCTAAATAGTATTCTGACTCAACTAGACATATCCTTTGCAAGGTGATGAAATCCAAGTCAGACACTATGGATAGTAGAGCCAAGTGGCTAAAGATATCCCCCTACCGAGAGGGACACCGAGTAGTCAATCCTAGAAGAAAAGAAACTAAGATACCCCGATCATGACACGTTCGGTTTTGTGAATCTGCCATTTGGTTCTATTGCCGCAGTATCCCCA